>JBAKBP010018986.1:0-45589 GCA_037953745.1 Lithodes maja | reverse complement strand
CTTTTTGCCATTATCTAGTCCACTGTTGAAGAGCCCTGTGTCTTTGAGAACCTGGATCGTAACAAATGGCGACCTAGCTCAGGATCTTGTGAACTAAGAGATAATTGCAGGATTGTTGTGGTCATTTGTTTTATTGAGGAATATAGTGGGCACGTTAGAATTTGTTTTGGCAAAGTAGTATAGCACTTGAGAGTCTTCAGACATTTTTGGCAAGTGAATAGTGCTACATAGGAGCTTGGGTACTTTTTTTTTTTTTATAAACGTGAGAATTTTTGGTGGACACCATGGGAGACGAATCAGATCATACTGAAGGTTCAGGGAATGATGCAGGCTCTGATGGGCAGATGCCAGGGGGGTTAGTAAATAGTGAGGAGGCCGCAAAGAAGTTTTTGGAGGTGCCTATAACAGCTGATCGACTAGAGGGAATTAGCAAGTATGGTATACAGTGTTTGGCTCCCCTCATGGGGCTTAAGGTGGCTCATGGCATCAAGAAGAACGATTTGAGGGCTTGCGTACTTGGGGCGGCTAGTGAGGTCCAGGGTGGAGAGGGTGCTCGGGGACTTCTGCTCGAGCCCCCCTCCACTCTACTCCCATCGGGACCTCTAGGATGCCGGAGTTTAGTATGTTCTCGCAGGCCGATAGCTGCTGGCAGCGTGGTTTAGGATCGCTGGGTGGGCCTCCAATAGTTGCACCTCCTCAAAGTTTCACTACAGAAATGCTCTTCCAGCTTGAGATGGCTAAGATGCAGGCTGAGCGTGAGGAACGTCTCGCTAAGGTTAAACAACAGACGGATCTCGAACTCGCTAAGGCTAAACAACAGACTGATCTCGAACTCGCGAGAATAAAATCCGAGTCGGAGGCTGAGTCTACCAGGTACCGTGCAGATATCGATCTTGAGAAGACTCGGGTGGAAACGACAGGGCAACGTCTCGGTGGTGGGAATTGTGGGCATGATCAGTCTTTGTCGCACCTGTTGAAGCTAGTCCCTGTATTTGATGAGTCGGGTGTCACCGAATTTTTCATGAGATTCGAGAAGAAGTGCCAGGAACACCAGTGGCCTGGGGAGAAGTGGGCAGCCCTTGTTTCCTCTAGACTTGTGGGCAAGGGACTCAGGGCTTATGATGCATTGCCTATAGAGTCTTGTATTATCTATGAGGAACTCAAGGAGGCTGTCCTGAGAGCATACGAACTACAACCAGAGACGTACAGGTTGAAGTTCCGGGGTGTTACCAAGGGTCGGGAGAGCACCTTTTTGGAACATGCCCGGGAGCTGTCCAATGCTTTTGGGAATTGGCTGAGGTCGGAGAAAGCTACTACGTTTGACGACATTAAACAGTTGGTGCTTTTAGAGCAGTTTTTCAAATGCACGGGCGGCGACCTGACGTTAAACCTGAAAGAAAAGCAACCAAAAACTCTACAGGAGGCAGCTGAGATGGCTGACCTCCGGCTATCACTAATTCGTGGGTGCGGGTCTGCCCAGCCGTAGTGAGGCAGGTAACAAGGGGCGTGACGCCCCACCTCCCCGAGTTAGTGATATACCTTATGCAAACAAGTACAAGAGCCATGATACCAAGACTGACCACAAGACTAGCACCGTCCCGTTTAAGAAGGGGCCGGGCCCTTCCCAGTACCAAGGGAAGCCCAAAGGGGAGTTGGAGTGTTATCATTGTCATAAAAAGGGGCACTTTGCAAGAGTCTGTCCTAGCAAACCACCTACAGCAGCTGTGTCTTTGGCCTGCAACATTGGTGTGTCTCCGAAGTCGTCTGAGTTTGCCCGGGGCAGTTCATCAGAGGCTGAGGCACAGCCAATGCAGAAGCACCTGGGAGGCTCGAACCCTGCTCAGGATGTTTTTTGCTACCATAGAGGGCGGGCTTGCGTGATGTGGGCGGGGCGCAAGTATGGAGTAGAGGTCTTGCGTGATACAGGTGCTTCCCAGACTCTGATGAAAAACTTGACTGGCTACCCTATAAATGCGGCTCGGGTGGTAGTGGTGCAGGGTATTAATGCAACTTGGTCATACCCGCTGGTGCGGTTGGAGTTGGAGGTGGATGGTGTGGCACGTGAATTGGATGTCGGGATTGTGGAGAAACTGCCAGTGGAGGGCGTCGACCTTCTTCTCGGCAACGACTTTGCAATGCCCGCTTCTGAGGTTCTACCCTTAGTCGTTGCCGAGAGGCCGGCCGACGTGAGTAAGGAAGAGCAAGAGTGGGTCGAGCGGTGCCAGACACAACCCATGGCGTGTGTTGTCACCCGAGCTCGGGCAGCTAAAGTGTCACAGCCTAGTCCTCCGTCTTCAGACCAGCGGAGGAACGATCAACAGGAGGAGGCTAAAGCTGGAGTTGGTTTTAAGAGTTTTGACTCGGCGGCTCTCCTGGGTGATTCAGTATTAGCACCATTACTTAATTCTGGAGTAGCCCCTGGGCCTGTCATCGAGAGTGATGAGGCTGGGCATGACGAGTCTCCACGACAGCAACGTTATGTACATCGAGAGAGACAGAGGGAGCAGCCCAGTATCGGGGAAGGTCATGCATTGCTCCGGGAGCAGTTAGATCGCTTGGCACCCTTAGATATACGTCGGTTGCAACTAGAGGACCCTGAGCTACAAACGTGTGCTAATGGAGCTGTAGAGCTCGACGAGGACGGCGATGCACAGCCAGGAGATTTTGTTTATTTAGAAGGCATCCTCTATAGGCGTTTTCAAGACCCTAAACGTAGTTGGCAAGAGGGGTCCGGAGTAGTGGACCCGTTGGTGGTGCCACGGGAGTGCAGGGATAGCCTACTGAGGTTGGCGCATGACATACCACTGGCAGGACATCTAGGGGTGAGAAAAACGGTGGCGGCTTTAGAAAAATTGTTTTGGTGGCCGGGGTTGAAGGGGCAGGTGGTAACCTGGATAGCAAGGTGTCATACATGCCAGAGGGTTGGAAAACCTAACCAAACAATTCCGAGAGCCCCGTTGCACCCCATTCCTGTCAGTGGACCGCCCTTCAGTAAGGTCATCATTGATATGGTCGGACCCCTACCCCCTACTAGTGCCGGTAATAAATTTCTATTAACTATCATGGATGTGGCCACTCGTTATCCTGATGCATATCCAATGAGAAATGGCACGGCGAAAACTGTTGTCCGGAACCTGCTCTTGTATTGCTCGCGGTATGGTTACCCGCAAGAGGTGCAATCGGACCAAGGTTCTAATTTTACATCTAATCTGTTCAAACAAACTATGATTCAGCATGGCATCAGCACTGTCGTCTCTTCTGCGTATCACCCGGAGAGTCAAGGGGTGTTGGAGAGGTGGCACGTCACGCTGAAAAGCATGCTTCGATGTTACTGCGCAGAGAACGGAAAGGATTGGGACCTTGGTCTGCCGTATGTTTTGTTCGCGGCAAGAGAAGTACCTGGAGAGAGTCTCGATTTCAGTCCGAATGAGCTTGTTTTCGGGCATCAGGTGAGGGGCCCTCTCCACATGGTGAAGGAGATTTGGGAGGGTACCGCTAAGCCATGTTCTATGTTGAGATACGTCCTCGAGAGCAGAGAGAGAATGCTTAGAAGTCTGGAGCTGGCCGGGCGTAATTTGGGGAGTTCGCAGGCCCGTATGAAGGACAGGTACGATACTAAGGCGAAACTCCGGGAGTTTCAGGTAGGTCAAGAGGTGTTGGTCCTGTTGCCTTTGTCAGGTAATCCTCTGGCTGCCAAGTACGCTGGGCCTTATCGGGTGGTGTCAAAGATCTCCGATCTAGATTACCTCGTTGCCACTCCAGACCGGAAGAAGCGTGTTACGACCGGGCACTCGGGTACACTAGGGCTCTTACACAGGACTCGAGTATGGCTCGCTGCCACAACGGAAACACACGATCCCAACCCCAGAGTACTGCCAGCCGAACAAAAAACGCCACTACCCTCCAGAGTTCTATCAGCTATAACGGGGTATACAAGAACTCGGTACTAGCGTTTCACACAACAGACTAATAGCAAGACGGGAGTTATCTAGTCTGGTCAACAATCAAACAAAGAAGAAAGTACTACAACACTAAAGAATAGTGTTGGCCGAAGCCGAAGTAATCCACCCTTGAACTAAGAACTTAAGAAGTCCTCCACCCTCTACTTCGGATCGGCACTATTACGTTACGTTAAACAATAGTCCTCGAGCATCAAGCAAGGAATCTTCTGATAAGTTAGATGCTTCTCGAATACTCATAAGAAGTAAGTATCGGATTTTGAACAGCAATTTAATGAATAACTCACTGGTAATTAAAGGCTTTAAATTGACATAAGAAGAATTATAAGAATAAGCAATAGGATATGGCAAACATTAAGAAGAAGTACTCCGACAATGCACTGGCAATAGCCTACTAAGATTGTGCTCGTGGGCCACTAATCTCTGAAGTAGCTAAGCGTGCCACACATGAAATCAATAGTGCTTAAACAATAATATACATAAGGAGAAGCTTCAATACTATACTGTATCTGCTGGTCGAGCAAAGTCTAGCTGGGATATCTAAGGTTAAGAGACAATGGCTGAGCAAGCGGCTCGTAGCCTAGCGAGGTCCTTAAGACTGTGCGGCCAAATTACGGTAATTGACGGGATGCTCTCTTGAGAGATCCAGATCACTAGTATCTGGTTCTCTCCTGGCGATCCTCTCAAAGTCAAGCAAATGAGATAGCACAGTGTTGGGTGGCACAGGCAAAAGCCCTCACTCGCAACACAGTGCTAAACTCCCACGGTACACAGTCAGAAAGACCACCTAGGCGTTCCACGTCTCCGTTGCAATTGTACTGGTTCAACCGCAACCTAGTACTCATAGGAAATCACAACTCGAGGAACCCTATCCCAGTCTAGCATTACCTAAACCAGCAGAAAACAGGAACATGAATAATAGTACACAGGGAAATACATATACGAGTGCAACAAACATCAATCAATCCTATTCTAGTTAACCCTTCCAAAAATAGGCTATCTAACAGGCACTTATCTCGTGAGAACTCAAGCGATAATACTTTGGCTGACTAAATCTGCACCAAAGGGGTCATTGGTTAAAAAGGGACGAGAAGAGAAGAAAATAGGCTGTTCAGAGAGTAGAGAAAGTTCACATCAGTCGGAAGAATATCGATAGTTGCAAGGGATATGAGAGGTCGCTTTGCCTGATGAGTTCTGAAGAATTGTGGCGAGGACCTCTCTTTTTATACTCGGCCCCGTAGCGAGCATAACGGCAATCATGACGTCACATTCTCTCTCTCAATCTGGGATCGACAAAGGATTCCCACGCTCTTGATGAGGGGGGAGGGAGGGGGGAAGGAGGGAGGAGGGAGTGAGGCCTACACACCTCGTGGCGCGCACACTGTCCTCCGTTACATAACTCGCTCTCTCTCATCACATCATTATATATAAGTCCCACACACAATACTTATATCTAATGATATAAAATAGAACTCGTTGACTTAGAAGAAAACAAAATACATAATGATAATACTTATAGTACAACGGTTCACATAAACTGAGTTAGGAAACTCTACACAGACTACAGCCAAAGTTCCTGCCCTGACGATCCTAGCGAGAGTGGGGCCTGACTGGGCGTTCTGTACAGCATGCTCATACTCGACATGCGTCACACCTCCCCCAAGATTTTACTTGCTCAACCCTGAGCTAAAATCTGATATACAGAACCCCATCAAACCCCTCACACCCAGCGACCGCATGGCACTAAAACAACGCTGAGTTTATCACTAAAACACATCTTATAAAAAAAAATTCACATTTCATAACTCCTCCCAACAATAGTAAAAGACACAATATCATGCTCCCAGAGCGAGCTTACAGCAGCTCAGCCGTTTGATAGTTCGTGGACTACTCAAACCTTATAGGCTATGACAAACTTATACAATTATCTTCATCAAAAAGAAAGAGTTTTTATATGATTTTTATATTTTAATATGTTTTTTCCCGGCTGCACTATAAGGGCAGCCTATTTTCTTCTATACCAAACGCTCAACAATCCTGCTTTACGACCCAATACGCTGGGCTACAACCGCGAGCCAACAAGCACCAAGCGCAAAATACTACTCAAACCAAAGCAGGAGGCTACCCGTGTGTCAATTTACCCAGGATCATATACCCCTGAACGACCACATGCAACCTCGTTGTCACAACCGGCAATATGGCTTATGTCCAGGTTATATACCAATAACCTTAGTGACCACCTGGTCAGCCTCATATTCCGATTGTGAAACTGGTCCAAGATCTCGAGAGGGTAATGATCTGGGTAAACTACACCGACCGGACCATAGGCTGGAACATAGATCTCGAAATGCCCCAGCGCATCATCGTCCTTTTCACTTTCATTCATCAGGCTCTGACACGTTGCTGGTGCATTCTTAAGTCCGTCAGGCACAACATTGCACTGGTAGGTACTCCCGTCCACAACAAAACCACATACCTCTTTAGCGCGCTCGGACAAAGTTACACGCAACGACCACTCACGACATTCCTTATCCCTCAGATCCTTCGTCCACACGTAATCCAGCTCTGCTTGCACCATAGGCTGTCGAGCAGGATTTATACGGCAGGGAATTAAACTGAGCCTTGCACTATCTCCAGCCTGCATGTCGGATTCTACCCCGTACCTCAGGCCTGGAGAAGCAACAAACATGCGAAAGTACTGCCATAGCCTAGTAAATAACTGCCTTGCACTGTCTCCACGAACAACATGCCTAGTGCCCTCCCACAACCCAGCCGAGACCGCAGCTTCTAACCTGTAGTCTCCCTCCTTCTCCACCTTCGTCCCTAGAACAGCCAGGTCATGAGAGGGACAATCAGTACCACCCGTGCAGTCACTCCCACAGTTCATTATTGCTAAGGCTTCCCCGCCGATACCGTACATGCGCACCCCCGCATTCCTTGTGACGACATCTGCCTGCGCAGCATCACCGCTTTCAGCGACATGGCCAGATACAGTCGGTCTATGGTAGGGCTGTTGCATTAGACTAGAGCAGCATTGGGAGGCTATGCGACGACCGGGCACTGCGATACCACAGCCGACCTTACCAATCTGCTCAATGTCCTCCTTTTGACCACCACCCTTGGCAGCCATGGGTCGACCCTGACCTGGCAACCATGCCAAGGCCTCGTCGCCCACCTTAAACCACCGAAACAACGAGGCTAACGGTCTTTTAACAGTCACATGACCTGCCTGCGGAACATCTCGCACCGCCCGAGTTGTGAGACTCAGGGGCTCGGCACGACCAGTGGGGTATGAACCGAGCTGGTGCTGGAGTGCTGCACACTGCTGCTCAAGCAGGTGCTCTAGCACTTCCACAGCCACCAGACTCGTGTCCCCCGCCCACTGCTTCGCCGAGACATGACAATCCCTACTCTCCTCCACCTATGCCCTACTGCCCCTCTCTCCTTCTCCACCTTGGCCGCGGCAGACCAACGCAGGGACAGTAGGCTGCTCAGGTGGTTGCCTCACAAACTCCTCCAACAGGTTCACATGACATGCTTCCCCGTCCTCGTGTTTAATCTCGACAGCACCATTACCACACTTCTGAACTTCCGGATCCTCCAACTGCAGTTTACAAATATCTGAGGGAACCAACTTGTCTAGATGCTTCCGACGCAACCCAAGTCCTTCCCCAATATCAAACTGAGCAACCCTTTTTTCTCTCCGTGTGCAACGTTGCTGCCTCGGAGTCTCTTCCTGCCCTACCTCCTCACTAGCTGTGACAGGTCCTGGGGCCTCTCCAGACTCTAACATAGGTGCCAATACTGAATCACCCAGGAGAGCCGCCGAGTCAAAACTCTTAAAACCAACTCCAGCTTTAGCCTCCTCCTGTTGATCGTTCCTCTGCTGGTCTGAAGACGGAGGACTAGGCTGTGACACTTTAGCTGCCCGAGCTCGGGTGACAGCACACGCCATGGGTTGTGCCTGGCACCGCTCGACACACTCTTGTTCTCCCCCACTCACGTCGGCCGGCCTCTCGGCAACGACTAAGGGTAGAACCTCAGAAGCGGGCATTGCAAAGTCGTTGCCGAGAAGAAGGTCGACGCCCTCCACTGGCAGTTTCTCCACAATCCCAACATCCAATTCACGTGCCACACCATCCACCTCCAACTCCAACCGCACCAGCGGGTATGACCGAGTTGCATTAATACCCTGCACCACTACCACCCGAGCCGCATTTATAGGGTAGCCAGTCAAATTGTTCATCAGAGTCTGGGAAGCACCTGTATCACGCAAGACCTCTACTCCATGCTTGCGCCCCGCCCACATCACGCAACCCCGTCCTCTATGGTCGCAAAAAACATCCTGAGCAGGGTTCGAGCCTCTCAGGTGTTTCTGCATTGGCTGTGCCTCAGCCTCTGACGAACTGCCCCGGGCAAACTCAGAAAACTTCGGAGACACACCAATGTTGCAGGCCAAAGACACAGCTGCTGTAGGTGGTTTGCTAGGACAGACTCTTGCAAAGTGCCCCTTTTCATGACAATGATAACACTCCAACTCCCCTCTGGGCTTCCCTTGGTACTGGGAAGGGCCCGGCCCCTTCTTAAATGGGACGGTGCTAGTCTTGTGGTCAGTCTTGGTATCATAGCTCTTGTACTTGTTTGCATAATGTATATCACCAACTCGGGGGGGTGGGGCGTCACGCCCCTTGTTACCTGCCTCACTACGCTGGGCAGACCCGCACCCACGAATTAGTGATAGCCGGAGGTCAGCCATCTCAGCTGCCTCCTGTAGAGTTTTAGGGTTCTTTTCTTTAATAGTTAAAGTCATATCTGCACCTGTACACTTATAAAACTGCTCGAGCAGAAACAGCTCAGTCAACTGTTCGGCCGTCTCAGCTTTCTCAGAACGTGTCCAGTTAGCAAGTGCATCTTTTAAGTCCCGGGCATGTTCAAGAAAGGTCGCCTCCCTAGTCTTCGTAACACCCCGAAACTTCAATCGATATGTTTCTGGTTGCAACTCGTATGCCCGTAGGACAGCTCTCTTCAATACTGGGTAGTCAATGCAAGACTCTAAAGGCAGTGCATCATAAGCCTTCAGACCCTTACCCGTAAGTCTTGAGGAGACTAGAGCTGCCCACTTCTCTTCAGGCCAATTATGCTCCCTACACTTCTTCTCAAAACGATTAAAAAATTCTGTGACTTCAGTTTCACTAAATGCCGGCACCAACTTGACTAAGTGGGACAAGGGCTGTTCTCTTACTTGGCCCTCACGGCCCATCCGAATCCCGGTCGACTCTGCACGAGTCTTATCTAAGTCTATCTGAGCACAATATTTCTCTGAGTCGTACCTAAGCTCAGCCTCGTGCCTCCTAATCTCAGCCTCAATCTCCTTCTCCTGCTTCCTAGACTCAATCTCCTGCTTCCTAGTCTCAATCTCCTGCTTCCTAGTCTCAGCCTCAATCTCCTTCTCATGCCTCCTAGACTCATTCTCCATCTCCTGCTTCCTAGCCTCAATCTCAATTTTAGCAAGCTCGAGTTTAAATATCATCTCAGGAGACAGGCAGGAAGAGGGAGCTGCCACTACTGAAGGAGGGGGGGCAAGAACTGGGGAACCACCATACGCACCGCCCGAGGGCACTCCAATCTTCCAATTCTCATCCCTCTGTGGGAGAGTGCTAACCTCCGGCAACTGAGTGGACGGCACTGTGGGAGTCGAGTGAGAGGGGATCTGGGGAGGAACCCCCCCAAACGCCCTCTCCCCCGAAACCCCATGCCGCCCACGCAACACCCAGGAAATCAGCTCCCCCTTGGACATCCCTCCTACATTGGATAGACCCAAAACCTTGGCTATCAGGTGCAAGCCATAAACATTCACCCCAGTCAGCCTCTCCTCCGTCACATGGTACTGCTTACTTACAAAAAGTCTAGCATCCTCCTCACTAGTTACTAACGGCACCTCCTCACTTAGCATCTCACGCTCCTCGTCAGTACTAGGGCCCGACATACTGAAGTTCACCAAAAAATTCTCGAGACAAAAGTGTTAAACTCCCTTATGCAAGCACTAATTACTAAATTAACTGGAGTCTCTTAAATGCTCTCCTAATTGCCTTACAAAAAAAAATATTCTTCAATATGTACGCTAAAGTACCAACAAACAAATGTTGTACAACTCTGCAAAAAATTATACTGTTCACAAAATCCTAAGCAAGGTCGCCATTTGTTACGACCGGGCACTCGGGTACACTAGGGCTCTTACACAGGACTCGAGTATGGCTCGCTGCCACAACGGAAACACACGATCCCAACCCCAGAGTACTGCCAGCCGAACAAAAAACGCCACTACCCTCCAGAGTTCTATCAGCTATAACGGGGTATACAAGAACTCGGTACTAGCGTTTCACACAACAGACTAATAGCAAGACGGGAGTTATCTAGTCTGGTCAACAATCAAACAAAGAAGAAAGTACTACAACACTAAAGAATAGTGTTGGCCGAAGCCGAAGTAATCCACCCTTGAACTAAGAACTTAAGAAGTCCTCCACCCTCTACTTCGGATCGGCACTATTACGTTACGTTAAACAATAGTCCTCGAGCATCAAGCAAGGAATCTTCTGATAAGTTAGATGCTTCTCGAATACTCATAAGAAGTAAGTATCGGATTTTGAACAGCAATTTAATGAATAACTCACTGGTAATTAAAGGCTTTAAATTGACATAAGAAGAATTATAAGAATAAGCAATAGGATATGGCAAACATTAAGAAGAAGTACTCCGACAATGCACTGGCAATAGCCTACTAAGATTGTGCTCGTGGGCCACTAATCTCTGAAGTAGCTAAGCGTGCCACACATGAAATCAATAGTGCTTAAACAATAATATACATAAGGAGAAGCTTCAATACTATACTGTATCTGCTGGTCGAGCAAAGTCTAGCTGGGATATCTAAGGTTAAGAGACAATGGCTGAGCAAGCGGCTCGTAGCCTAGCGAGGTCCTTAAGACTGTGCGGCCAAATTACGGTAATTGACGGGATGCTCTCTTGAGAGATCCAGATCACTAGTATCTGGTTCTCTCCTGGCGATCCTCTCAAAGTCAAGCAAATGAGATAGCACAGTGTTGGGTGGCACAGGCAAAAGCCCTCACTCGCAACACAGTGCTAAACTCCCACGGTACACAGTCAGAAAGACCACCTAGGCGTTCCACGTCTCCGTTGCAATTGTACTGGTTCAACCGCAACCTAGTACTCATAGGAAATCACAACTCGAGGAACCCTATCCCAGTCTAGCATTACCTAAACCAGCAGAAAACAGGAACATGAATAATAGTACACAGGGAAATACATATACGAGTGCAACAAACATCAATCAATCCTATTCTAGTTAACCCTTCCAAAAATAGGCTATCTAACAGGCACTTATCTCGTGAGAACTCAAGCGATAATACTTTGGCTGACTAAATCTGCACCAAAGGGGTCATTGGTTAAAAAGGGACGAGAAGAGAAGAAAATAGGCTGTTCAGAGAGTAGAGAAAGTTCACATCAGTCGGAAGAATATCGATAGTTGCAAGGGATATGAGAGGTCGCTTTGCCTGATGAGTTCTGAAGAATTGTGGCGAGGACCTCTCTTTTTATACTCGGCCCCGTAGCGAGCATAACGGCAATCATGACGTCACATTCTCTCTCTCAATCTGGGATCGACAAAGGATTCCCACGCTCTTGATGAGGGGGGAGGGAGGGGGGAAGGAGGGAGGAGGGAGTGAGGCCTACACACCTCGTGGCGCGCACACTGTCCTCCGTTACATAACTCGCTCTCTCTCATCACATCATTATATATAAGTCCCACACACAATACTTATATCTAATGATATAAAATAGAACTCGTTGACTTAGAAGAAAACAAAATACATAATGATAATACTTATAGTACAACGGTTCACATAAACTGAGTTAGGAAACTCTACACAGACTACAGCCAAAGTTCCTGCCCTGACGATCCTAGCGAGAGTGGGGCCTGACTGGGCGTTCTGTACAGCATGCTCATACTCGACATGCGTCACAAGCGTAACCAACTATGCCACATTAATTTGTTGAAGGAGTATGTGAGGCGCCCACCTGAGTCACTAGCTGTCCCTGTGTTGACCTGCTGCGGTCATGGTGGAGAAGGAGAGGGGGGCAGCAATGATCAGGTGGATGATAACTGGGATTGTCATGTCTCGGCTGATCAGTGGGCGGGGAATTCGAGCCAATGTGCGCATGATGCTCTGGCGCACCTGCCGGAGGAACAGCAGGTGGCAGTGCAGCGCCTGTTCGATTCATACCCCACTGTATTTGCCGAGCACCCAGGCCTCACTACTCAAGCGGTGCATGATGTCGATGTAGGAGAGCACCCCCCCTTCAAGTCGATACCTTATCGGGTGCCACCCATGTTACGACCGGGCACTCGGGTACACTAGGGCTCTTACACAGGACTCGAGTATGGCTCGCTGCCACAACGGAAACACACGATCCCAACCCCAGAGTACTGCCAGCCGAACAAAAAACGCCACTACCCTCCAGAGTTCTATCTGCTATAACGGGGTATACAAGAACTCGGTACTAGCGTTTCACACAACAGACTAATAACAAGACGGGAGTTATCTAGTCTGGTCAACAATCAAACAAAGAAGAAAGTACTACAACACTAAAGAATAGTGTTGGCCGAAGCCGAAGTAATCCACCCTTGAACTAAGAACTTAAGAAGTCCTCCACCCTCTACTTCGGATCGGCACTATTACGTTACGTTAAACAATAGTCCTCGAGCATCAAGCAAGGAATCTTCTGATAAGTTAGATGCTTCTCGAATACTCATAAGAAGTAAGTATCGGATTTTGAACAGCAATTTAATGAATAACTCACTGGTAATTAAAGGCTTTAAATTGACATAAGAAGAATTATAAGAATAAGCAATAGGATATGGCAAACATTAAGAAGAAGTACTCCGACAATGCACTGGCAATAGCCTACTAAGATTGTGCTCGTGGGCCACTAATCTCTGAAGTAGCTAAGCGTGCCACACATGAAATCAATAGTGCTTAAACAATAATATACATAAGGAGAAGCTTCAATACTATACTGTATCTGCTGGTCGAGCAAAGTCTAGCTGGGATATCTAAGGTTAAGAGACAATGGCTGAGCAAGCGGCTCGTAGCCTAGCGAGGTCCTTAAGACTGTGCGGCCAAATTACGGTAATTGACGGGATGCTCTCTTGAGAGATCCAGATCACTAGTATCTGGTTCTCTCCTGGCGATCCTCTCAAAGTCAAGCAAATGAGATAGCACAGTGTTGGGTGGCACAGGCAAAAGCCCTCACTCGCAACACAGTGCTAAACTCCCACGGTACACAATCAAAAAGACCCCCTAGGCTTCCCACGTCTCCGTTGCAATTGTGCTGGTTCAACCAACCTAGCACTCATAGGAAATCACAACTCGAGGAACCCTATCCCAGTCTAGCATTACCTAAACCAGCAGAAAACAGGAACATGAATAATAGTACACAGGGAAATACATATACGAGTGCAACAAACATCAATCAATCCTATTCTAGTTAACCCTTCCAAAAATAGGCTATCTAACAGGCACTTATCTCGTGAGAACTCAAGCGATAATACTTTGGCTGACTAAATCTGCACCAAAGGGGTCATTGGTTAAAAAGGGACGAGAAGAGAAGAAAATAGGCTGTTCAGAGAGTAGAGAAAGTTCACATCAGTCGGAAGAATATCGATAGTTGCAAGGTATATGAGAGGTCGCTTTGCCTGATGAGTTCTGATCTAAAAATGGCGAGACCTCCCTTTTTATACTCGGCCCCGTAGCGAGCATAACGGCAATCATGACGTCACCTTCTCTCTCTCAATCTGGGATCGACAAAGGATTCCCACGCTCTTGATGAGGGGGGAGGGAGGGGGGAAGGAGGGAGGAGGGAGTGAGGCCTACACACCTCGTGGCGCGCACACTGTCCTCCGTTACATAATATCTCTCTCCTCTCATCATTACATACAAGTCCCACACACAATACTTATATCTAATGATATAAAATAGAACTCGTTGACTTAGAAGAAAACAAAATACATAATGATAATACTTATAGTACAACGGTTCACATAAACTGAGTTAGGAAACTCTACACAGACTACAGCCAAAGTTCCTGCCCTGACGATCCTAGCGAGAGTGGGGCCTGACTGGGCGTTCTGTACAGCATGCTCATACTCGACATGCGTCACACCTCCCCCAAGATTTTACTTGCTCAACCCTGAGCTAAAATCTGATATACAGAACCCCATCAAACCCCTCACACCCAGCGACCGCATGGCACTAAAACAACGCTGAGTTTATCACTAAAACACATCTTATAAAAAAAAAAATCACATTTCATAACTCCTCCCAACAATAGTAAAAGACACAATATCATGCTCCCAGAGCGAGCTTACAGCAGCTCAGCCGTTTGATAGTTCGTGGACTACTCAAACCTTATAGGCTATGACAAACTTATACAATTATCTTCATCAAAAAGAAAGAGTTTTTATATGATTTTTATATTTTAATATGTTTTTTTTGGCTGCACTATAAGGGCAGCCTATTTTCTTCTATACCAAACGCTCAACAATCCTGCTTTACGACCCAATACGCTGGGCTACAACCGCGAGCCAACAAGCACCAAGCGCAAAATACTACTCAAACCAAAGCAGGAGGCTACCCGTGTGTCAATTTACCCAGGATCATATACCCCTGAACGACCACATGCAACCTCGTTGTCACAACCGGCAATATGGCTTATGTCCAGGTTATATACCAATAACCTTAGTGACCACCTGGTCAGCCTCATATTCCGATTGTGAAACTGGTCCAAGATCTCGAGAGGGTAATGATCTGGGTAAACTACACCGACCGGACCATAGGCTGGAACATAGATCTCGAAATGCCCCAGCGCATCATTGTCCTTTTCACTTTCATTCATCAGGCTCTGACACGTTGCTGGTGCATTCTCAAGTCCGTAGGGCACAACATCACACCGGTAAGTACTCCCGTCCACAGCAAAACCACACACCTCTCCAGCACGCTCGGACAAAGTTACAAGCAACGACCACTCACGACATTCCTTATCCCTCAGATCCTTCGTCCACACGTAATCCAGCTCTGCTTGCACCATAGGCTGTCGAGCAGGATTTATACGGCAGGGAATTAAACTGAGCCTTGCACTATCTCCAGCCTGCATGTCGGATTCTACCCCGTACCTCAGGCCTGGAGAAGCAACAAACATGCGAAAGTACTGCCATAGCCTAGTAAATAACTGCCTTGCACTGTCTCCACGAACAACATGCCTAGTGCCCTCCCACAACCCAGCCGAGACCGCAGCTTCTAACCTGTAGTCTCCCTCCTTCTCCACCTTCATCCCTAGAACAGCCAGGTCATGAGAGGGACAATCAGTACCACCCGTGCAGTCACTCCCACAGTTCATTATTGCTAAGGCTTCCCCGCCGATACCGTACATGCACACCCCCGCATTCCTTGTGACGACATCTGCCTGCGCAGCATCACCGCTTTCAGCGACATGGCCAGATACAGTCGGTCTATGGTAGGGCTGTTGCATTAGACTAGAGCAGCATTGGGAGGCTATGCGACGACCGGGCACTGCGATACCACAGCCGACCTTACCAATCTGCTCAATGTCCTCCTTTTGACCACCACCCTTGGCAGCCATGGGTCGACCCTGACCTGGCAACCATGCCAAGGCCTCGTCGCCCACCTTAAACCACCGAAACAACGAGGCTAACGGTCTTTTAACAGTCACATGACCTGCCTGCGGAACATCTCGCACCGCCCGAGTTGTGAGACTCAGGGGCTCGGCACGACCAGTGGGGTATGAACCGAGCTGGTGCTGGAGTGCTGCACACTGCTGCTCAGGCAGGTGCTCTAGCACTTCCACAGCCACCAGACTCGTGTCCCCCGCCCACTGCTTCGCCGAGACATGACAATCCCTACTCTCCTCCACCTGTGCCCTACTGCCCCCCTCTCCTTCTCCACCTTGGCCGCGGCAGACCAACGCAGGGACAGTAGGCTGCTCAGGTGGTTGCCTCACAAACTCCTCCAACAGGTTCACATGACATGCTTCCCCGTCCTCGTGTTTAATCTCGACAGCACCATTACCACACTTCTGAACTTCCGGATCCTCCAACTGCAGTTTACAAATATCTGAGGGAACCAACCTGTCTAGATGCTTCCGAAGCAACCCAAGTCCTTCCCCAATATCAAACTGAGCAACCCTTTTTTCTCTCCGTGTGCAACGTTGCTGCCCCGGAGTCTCTTCCGGCCCTACCTCCTCACTAACTGTGACAGGTCCTGGGGCCTCTCCAGACTCCAACATAGGTGCCAATACTAAATCACCCAGGAGAGCCGCCGAGTCAAAACTCTTAAAACCAACTCCAGCTTTAGCCTCCTCCTGTTGATCGTTCCTCTGCTGGTCTGAAGACGGAGGACTAGGCTTTGACACTTTATCTGCCCGAGCTCGGGTGACAACACACGCCATGGGTTGTGTCTGGCACCGCTCGACCCACTCTTGCTCTTCCCTACTCACGTCGGCCGTCCTCTCGGCAACGACTAAGGGTAGAACCTCAGAAGCGGGCATTGCAAAGTCGTTGCCGAGAAGAAGGTCGACGCCCTCCACTGGCAGTTTCTCCACAATCCCAACATCCAATTCACGTGCCACACCATCCACCTCCAACTCCAACCGCACCAGCGGGTATGACCGAGTTGCATTAATACCCTGCACCACTACCACCCGAGCCGCATTTATAGGGTAGCCAGTCAAATTGTTCATCAGAGTCTGGGAAGCACCTGTATCACGCAAGACCTCTACTCCATGCTTGCGCCCCGCCCACATCACGCAACCCCGTCCTCTATGGTCGCAAAAAACATCCTGAGCAGGGTTCGAGCCTCTCAGGTGTTTCTGCATTGGCTGTGCCTCAGCCTCTGACGAACTGCCCCGGGCAAACTCAGAAGACTTCGGAGACACACCAATGTTGCAGGCCAAAGACACAGCTGCTGTAGGTGGTTTGCTAGGACAGACTCTTGCAAAGTGCCCCTTTTCATGACAAAGATAACACTCCAACTCCCCTCTGGGCTTCCCTTGGTACTGGGAAGGGCCCGGCCCCTTCTTAAATGGGACGGTGTTAGTCTTGTGGTCAGTCTTGGTATCATAGCTCTTGTACTTGTTTGCATAATGTATATCACTAACTCGGGGGGGTGGGGTGTCACGCCCCTTGTTACCTGCCTCACTACGCTGGGCAGACCCGCACCCACGAATTAATGATAGCCGGAGGTCAGCCATCTCAGCTGCCTCCTGTAGAGTTTTAGGGTTCTTTTCTTTAATAGTTAAAGTCATATCTGCACCAGTACACTTATAAAACTGCTCGAGCAGAAACAGCTCAGTCAACTGTTCGGCCGTCTCAGCTTTCTCAGAACGTGTCCAGTTAGCAAGTGCATCTTTTAAGTCCCGGGCATGTTCAAGAAAGGTCGCCTCCCTAGTCTTCGTAACACCCCGAAACTTCAATCGATATGTTTCTGGTTGCAACTCGTATGCCCGTAGGACAGCTCTCTTCAATACTGGGTAGTCAATGCAAGACTCTAAAGGCAGTGCATCATAAGCCTTCAGACCCTTACCCGTAAGTCTTGAGGAGACTAGAGCTGCCCACTTCTCTTCAGGCCAATTATGCTCCCTACACTTCTTCTCAAAACGATTAAAAAATTCTGTGACTTCAGTTTCACTAAATGCCGGCACCAATTTGACTAAGTGAGACAAGGACTGTTCTCTTACTTGGCCCTCCCGGCCCATCCGAATCCCTGTCGACTCTGCACGAGTCTTATCTAAGTCTATCTGAGCACAATATTTCTCGGAGTCGTATCTAAGCTCAGCCTCGTGCCTCCTAGTCTCAGCCTCAATCTCATGCCTCCTAGTCTCATTCTCCTGCTTCCTAGCCTCAATCTCCTGCTTCCTAGTCTCAGCCTCAATCTCCTTCTCCTGCTTCCTAGACTCAGCCTCAATCTCATACTTCCTAGACTCAATTTTAGCAAGCTCAAGTCTAAATATCATATCTGGAGACAGGCAGGAAGAGGGAGCTGCCACTACTGAAGGAGGGGGGGCAAGAACTGGGGAACCACCATACGCACCGCCCGAGGGCACTCCAATCTTCCAATGCTCATCCCTCTGTGGGAGAGTGCTAACCTCCGGCAACTGAGTGGACGGCACTGTGGGAGTCGAGTGAGAGGGGATCTGGGGAGGAACCCCCCCAAACGCCCTCTCCTCCGAAACCCCATGTCGCCCACGCAACACCCAGGAAATCAGCTCCCCCTTGGACATCCCTCCTACATTGGATAGACCCAAAACCTTGGCTATCAGGTGCAAGCCATAAACATTCACCCCAGTCAGCCTCTCCTCCGTCACATGGTACTGCTTACTCACAAAAAGTCTAGCATCCTCCTCACTAGTTACTAACGGCACCTCCTCACTTAGCATCTCTCGCTCCTCGTCAGTACTAGGGCCCGACATACTGAAGTTCACCAAAAAATTCTCGAGACAAAAGTGTTAAACTCCCTTATGCAAGCACTAATTACTAAATTAACTGGAGTCTCTTAAATACTCTCCTAATTGCCTTACAAAAAAAAAATATTCTTCAATATGTACGCTAAAGTACGAACAAGCAAATGTTGTACAACTCTGCAAAAAATTATACTGTTCACAAAATCCTAAGCAAGGTCGCCATTTGTTACGACCGGGCACTCGGGTACACTAGGGCTCTTACACAGGACTCGAGTATGGCTCGCTGCCACAACGGAAACACACGATCCCAACCCCAGAGTACTGCCAGCCGAACAAAAAACGCCACTACCCTCCAGAGTTCTATCTGCTATAACGGGGTATACAAGAACTCGGTACTAGCGTTTCACACAACAGACTAATAGCAAGACGGGAGTTATCTAGTCTGGTCAACAATCAAACAAAGAAGAAAGTACTACAACACTAAAGAATAGTGTTGGCCGAAGCCGAAGTAATCCACCCTTGAACTAAGAACTTAAGAAGTCCTCCACCCTCTACTTCGGATCGGCACTATTACGTTACGTTAAACAATAGTCCTCGAGCATCAAGCAAGGAATCTTCTGATAAGTTAGATGCTTCTCGAATACTCATAAGAAGTAAGTATCGGATTTTGAACAGCAATTTAATGAATAACTCACTGGTAATTAAAGGCTTTAAATTGACATAAGAAGAATTATAAGAATAAGCAATAGGATATGGCAAACATTAAGAAGAAGTACTCCGACAATGCACTGGCAATAGCCTACTAAGATTGTGCTCGTGGGCCACTAATCTCTGAAGTAGCTAAGCGTGCCACACATGAAATCAATAGTGCTTAAACAATAATATACATAAGGAGAAGCTTCAATACTATGCTGTATCTGCTGGTCGAGCAAAGTCTAGCTGGGATATCTAAGGTTAAGAGACAATGGCTGAGCAAGCGGCTCGTAGCCTAGCGAGGTCCTTAAGACTGTGCGGCCAAATTACGGTAATTGACGGGATGCTCTCTTGAGAGATCCAGATCACTAGTATCTGGTTCTCTCCTGGCGATCCTCTCAAAGTCAAGCAAATGAGATAGCACAGTGTTGGGTGGCACAGGCAAAAGCCCTCACTCGCAACACAGTGCTAAACTCCCACGGTACACAATCAAAAAGACCCCCTAGGCTTCCCACGTCTCCGTTGCAATTGTGCTGGTTCAACCAACCTAGCACTCATAGGAAATCACAACTCAGAAACCCTATCCCAGTCTAGCATTGCCTAAACCAGCAGAAAACAGGAACATGAATAATCGCACACAGGGAAATGCATATACGAGTGCAACAAACATCAATCAATCCTATTCTAGTTAACCCTTCCAAAAATAGGCTATCTAACAGGCACTTATCTCGTGAGAACTCAAGCGATAATACTTTGGCTGACTAAATCTGCACCAAAGGGGTCATTGAGGTTATAAACAGGGACGAGAAGAGAAGAAGGTAGGCTGTTCAGAGAGTAGAGAAAGTTCACATCAGTCGGAAGAATATCGATAGTTGCAAGGGATATGAGAGGTCGCTTTGCCTGATGAGTTCTGAAGCATGGTGGCAAAAGCCTCTCTTTTTATACTCGGCCCTCTAGCGGCATATCTCAAACTACTTAAGGACCGCCCACTGGCAATCATGACGTCATATTCTCTCAATCTGGGATTGACAAAGAACTTCCCACGCGCTGAAAGGGAGGAAGGGAGGAGGGAATTAGGCCTACCGGCCCGCGTGGCGCACTCACCGACCCCACGCCACGTAATATCCCTCCTCTCATCATTACATACAAGTCCCACACACAATACTTATATCTAATGATATAAAATAGAACTCGTTGACTTAGAAGAAAACAAAATACATAATGATAATACTTATAGTACAACGGTTCACATAAACTGAGTTAGGAAACTCTACACAGACTACAGCCAAAGTTCCTGCCCTGACGATCCTAGCGAGAGTGGGGCCTGACTGGGCGTTCTGTACAGCATGCTCATACTCGACATGCGTCACACACTCTTTCTCTCTGACGACATTACTCTCATTTCATTCTTCTCTCTATTTAAATGCATACCCTTCCCTTGAGGTCCTAAAGGAGTTTCAGCACTCACCTCTCGTATTACTCTTAGGACAAGCATATATTTACATGTATTAGATTTAAGGGGTTAATGTGAACAGCGATCTTCTTGATGAGGATAGTTGGTGAACGTTCTACATGTTCACGAGTTATATGCCCAGCTCATCATCCAATTTGTGACTAGACTAGTGCCATGTGTAAGAGCCCGACCATGCCCAGGAGTTGTCTGTAGAGGGGCGAGGACTTAGCCTTGATTTGCCTACCGAGCCAGGAGCGAGTGCAGTACCAGAGACTACAGCTCGCTCGTAGTGCCGGTATAGTAGAGTAACGTAATTTATCTGTCCTTGTGTTCTCTGCAGTCTTTTCCTGGGTTCTCGCTTTCGGTGCTGGGACTCGTTGTTCCTGTGACTTGGCCTGCTAGCTAGAACACATGGGGATGATGAGTGGGTGATATCTTTATTTTACTATGCATTGCAGCTCTCTTTAAGTTTATGTATATAACACTTTACAATACACATTACTCACACACAAGACAACACTATTAATACTTTCATGTATCAATTAACTGCACTGTCGTTTTGCTGCTGTGTCCGGAGTTCCGTTGCGTAGGGCGCATACGGACTCAGAGGGGAGACAGAGTGAGAGAAGCGAAGTAGCCTATGCGGTAGTAGGCTACCGGCGCAGTACTGTTGCCTGCAACCTTTTAGTTATTCCAAGTATAGATTCATTATTATAATAAGTGACTACTATTTATGTTCCTTCCATGTGTATTATTAGGTATCTACTGGATCATGAACATCTTGTATGCTACATGCTAGTGCATGTTAGTAGGGGACAGTTATTCTAGTGCACGCGCTTTCAAGTAGGCGTGTACATTTGTCATTTAGCATTTCACTGTCATACCTTTAGCCTGCTTCTATTCTACATTATTAGAGGCTTAATATTAACGTAGTTTCTTGAGTATTGCATTTCTTTAGTAATAACGTAACCTATAAATGTCTGAGGGAGTTTAGCCTCATAGCCTACCCCTGTTGTACACTTTCGCCGAGTTAAGGTACCTCGTTACCATAGACGATAACTCTGTAGGGCGTTGGTGCTTTTGTTGTCTGAAGCATATAGTATTTGGGACTGGAATCGAGCGTGTCGTTGTCACATAAGCCATTTCTGTCCTACGATCAAGAATCCCGAATATGTATTGCCGATCCAGCCGTAACAAAATGGCGACCTTGCACAAGATTCAGTAGTATCCTATCACATGTTTTTTGGAGAACTATTCTATGCTACCTAGTAGAGCTGGCTAGAATTTTCTTGCATATTGGAGGAATTTTGATTGTGTCATTATTGTATTGGTGGACTTGCAGATTGTTTCGTTGGGGGTGTCTAGAGTAGAGTCATTCAAGCATCTTTAACATTTTGTGAGTCGAGACTGCAATTAGTAATAAGCACTTCTTTTTTTTTATGAACAGCAATTGTATAACCAGCACTATGTCTAATGACTCATCATTTACGGGGGAGGATAACACGGTACAGCCTAGTAACCAGCAAGTACAACAGATGTTTAGGGAGGGGAGTGTTATAAGTGGAGAGAGGGATGCCCGGGCATTTTTGCAGACACCTTTGACCGAACAGCGCCTGCAGGCTATTGATTGTTACGGTCTTCGCTGTTTAGCCACGGTTTTGGGGCGGGACTGTCCTGACAGTTGGCCCAAGAAGAATTTGGTGGCATGTTTGTTGGGTGATGGCGATGGGGCGGTGGGTGGAGTGGGGTCTTGGGGGGTTCCCTCCAAGCCTCCATTCCACTCTACCCCTGAGCTGGGCCCTCAGCCAGCGAGTCTTAGCACGATGCAGCAGGAGGGTTCTCAAGGGCAAGCTGGCTTACCCGTAAACACGTCTCGGTGTGGATCCCCCATTTTGTGCTCTCCCCCCCCAGGCCTGTCTCCTGAGATGTTATTTCAGCTAGAACTAGCTAAGTTTAAGCTGCAGGAGACTCAGATACAACAGGCTAGTATAGAACGCATAGAGGTTGCTAGAATCCAAGCCAATCAGGATGCAACCAGGTACCAGGCTGAAATGGATGTCGAGAAGTCTAGAGTAGAGACCACGGGGCGTCATCTCGGTGGTGGGCACCGGGTTACAGACTCACTTTCGCATTTAATTAAGTTAGTACCCGCATTTGATGAGACAGCAGTGACTGAGTTTTTTGCTCGTTTCGAAAAGAAGTGTCGTGAGTATGACTGGCCGGAGGTTAAATGGGCAGCATTAGTTTCATCACGTCTAGTGGGTAAGGGGTTGAAAGCCTACGATGCACTGTCACTGGACGAGAGTGTAGTGTATGGACTGGTGAAGGAGGCTGTGCTCCGGGCCTACGAACTGCAACCCGAAACTTATAGATTGAAGTTCCGTGGCGTGAATAAGAAGAGCGACGTCAGTTTTATGGAGCACGCACGGGACTTAACAGATGCAGGTAATAACTGGTTTCGGTCCGAGCACGCAGAGTCGGCTGAGGAAATTAAGCAACTTTTCTATCTGGAACAGTTTTACAAATGTACTGGAACCGATCTAACGCTGAACATTAAGGAAAAATGTCCCAAGACAGTAGAGGAGGCTGCCAAGATGGCAGACTTCAGATTATCATTGATTCGTGGTTGCGGTGCCGCTCAGAGGGCTGAGTCAGGGCAGAAGGGGCGCTATACCCCACCCACCAGAGTTTTCGATAATAACAAATCCTATGACACACATAACCACACTAAATGCATTGCACCTAATAACACCTACAAACACAAGCCTCTCCCGTTTACTAAAGGTCAGGCCCCTTCTTCGCCCGCACAAGGGAAGAAGCCCATTGGGGATGTGAAATGTTACAAATGTCAGAAGCTAGGCCATTATTCACGTGAGTGCCCTAGTAACACTCCCGCTAAGCCGGTGTCCTTGGTTCACAGTATCGGTGTGTCTCTGAAGGCTGCAGCAACTGCCCGGGGTAGGTTGTCAGCAGCTGAGGCACACGCGGTAAAGAAGCGTACGGAAGGCTCGACACCTGTCCGGGACACTTTCTGTAGCCATCGGGGGCACGGGTTTGTGAGCTGGGGGAGTGAACTACGGAGGGTTGACTTGCTGAGGGATACGGGGGCTTCGCAATCTTTGTTGAGGAACTTCACAGGGCAACCGATAAATGCGGCCAGAGTTGTTGTGGTGCAGGGTATAAATGCTACGAGGTCATACCCACTTGTGAGGTTGGAGTTGAGAGTGGGAGAGGTGTGCAGGGAGCTGGATGTAGGGATCGTTGAGTGTTTGCCAGTTGAGGGCGTCGACCTTCTTCTCGGCAACGACTTTGCGGTGCCCACTTCCGGGACTCCACCCTTAGTCGTTGCCGAGAGGGCGGCCGACGTGGATGGTGAGAATCGGGAATGGGTTGGGAGGTGCCAACAGGATAAGATGGCCTGTGTGGTAACCCGATCTCGCTCTGCGGCTCCTGCACAGCCTAGCACTCAACCTCGGGGACAGTGGAGGAAGGATCAGGAGAAGGTTGCTAAGGGCAGGAAAAGGGACATTGATTCTGCTGCACTTCTCGGTGATTCGGTACTTGGACCTATAATAAACACGGGAGTTGACTCTGGCCCAGATATGGTGTGTAACAAGGCAGAGTTGGGTAAGACTTCGCGTGAGGCAAGAGCTGTAGCGAGAGCCACTAAGGCAGTAGAGCCTACTAGCCGGGGTAATGTCTTATTACAAAACCATCTTGATGCATTGACGCCCAGGGACATTAGTGAGCAGCAGCTGCAAGACGCTAGCCTAGCTCGTTATAGCAATGGTGCCATAGAGTTGGAGGAAGATGGGGATGCGAAGCCGGGAGATTTCTTTAGGCTCAACAGGATATTGTACCGCAGATTTCTAGACCCCAAATCGAAGTGGGAGGGCGGTGCGAGGGTAGTAGACCAGGTGGTTGTTCCAAATAAGTATAGAGAGTCCTTATTGTGTCTGGCGCATGATGTGCCGGTGGCGGGTCATTTGGGGGTAACAAAAACATTGGCGGCATTGGGCAGGTTTTTCTGGTGGCCTGGGGTCAAGGCTGATGTCTGTGCATGGGTGGCTGGGTGTGCGACCTGCCAGACAACGGGGAAGCCTAACCAGACAATCCCGAAGGCACCTTTGTTTCCCATACCTGTCACCGGGCCTCCGTTCAGCAAAGTTGTAGTAGATTTGGTTGGCCCTTTCCCACCTACTAGTAGTGGCAATAAATTCCTGTTGACAATCATGGATGTGGCTACGAGATACCCGGACGCATACCCCATGAGAAACGGCTCGGCAAAGGCAGTTGTTAAAAACTTATTATTGTTCTGTTCCCGTTATGGATTTCCACGTGAGGTGCAGTCAGACCAGGGGAGCTATTTTACATCCAAATTGTTCAAGCAAACCCTTCAGTTGCACGGTATATGTTCTGTAGTGTCGTCAGCCTACCATCCCGAGAGTCAGGGAGTCTTGGAGCGGTGGCACTCGACCCTGAAGAGTATGCTACGCTGTTACTGTGCAGAACATGACACTGATTGGGATTTGGGTCTGCCGTATGTTCTGTTCGCTGCACGTGAAGTCCCAGGAGAGAGCCTGGGGTTCAGTCCAAATCAACTAGTCTTTGGCCATAATGTGAGAGGACCTTTAAGTATGGTGAAAGAGATCTGGGAGGGCGAAGAGAAGCCGGGGTCTGTACTTAAATATATCCTTGAGAGCCGGGAGAGACTTATAGGTTGCATGGCAGCGGCAGGTAATAACTTGGTTAATGCACAGGCGGTCATGAAGCACCAGTATGACGCCAAGGTGAAGCTTCGGGAGTTTTCGGTGGGTCAGGAGGTAATGTTGCTTTTACCTTTGCCTGGACACCCCCTTTCTGCCAAGTTCATTGGGCCGTATGTGGTGGCTAAGAAACTGTCTGACCTTGATTATCTCGTTGCAACACCTGACCGTAGAAAAAAACATCAGTTATGTCATGTTAACCTCATGAAAGAGTATGTGAGACGCCCCTCAGAGCCTCTCACTGTCCCTGTGCTGGCCTGCAGCGGCCAGGGTGGAGAAGGAGGTGGGGACAGTCATGCTGCTGAGGAGGATAGCTGGGACTGTGTCATTTCCGCGGAACAGTGGGCGGGGAATACTGAACAAGAGGCTAGGCAAGCTGTAAGTCACCTGCCTGAGCACCAGGGTGCTGCTGTCCTAGGCCTGTTCAGGTCATACCCCTCTGTTTTCGCCGAACACCCAGGTCTCACTACTCAGGTAACGCACGACGTGGACGTCGGTGATAATGTGCCCTTCAAGTCAGTGCCCTACCGTGTGCCCCCGGTAAAGTTGCCAGCTTTACGGGAGGAGTTAAAGTACATGGTTGAGAGAGGGATGATCACTGAAGGTTATGTGAAGTGGACATCACCCGTCACGTTGCAGCCAAAACCTGACGGCAAGGTGCGGTTCTGCATAGATTTTCGTAGGCTAAATGGCTTGACCACTACCAACCCTTACCCTTTGCCTCGAGTTGACGACAGCGTGGACAAGATAGGGAATGCAAAGTACCTTACTAAAATTGATCTTGTAAAAGGCTACTGGCAAGTACCCCTGTCGGACCGAGCTAAGCAAGTTTGTGGTTTTGTGGTAGATGGCAAGACCTACCAATGTAACGTAATGCCTTATGGGCTTAAGAACGCACCTGCCATGTTTCAGAACCTGATGAACGATATTTGTGACGAAATCCCTAACTGCACGGTCTACCTTGATGACGTGATAGTGTATGATGACAATTTTGAAAATCACCTAAGGCACTTAGAGACCCTGTTTGGGAAGTTGCACGATGCTGGGCTGGTGGTGAACCTGAGGAAGTGCGAGTTTGTAAAGGCTACTGTGCAGTATCTTGGCTTCGTGGTCGGGTTAGGCCGGGTGTGCCCCCCCCTGAGCAAGATACAGGCTATCAATATGTTTCCCAGGCCCACCACTAAGCGCCAGGTCATGCGGTTCCTAGGTATGATAGGCTATTATAGGCGCTTCATCCGGGGATACTCTACTGTCTTAGCACCGTTAACTGATCTACTGTCGAAGTCAGTGAAGTTCTGTTGGGCTGCGGAGTGTCAGAGGGCTTTCGACCTAGTCAAGCACCTGCTGTGTACACATCCGATTTTGAGAGCCCCAGACTTTTCCAGGAGTTTTCAGCTGGCGACTGATGCCAGCGGTGTGGGTGCCGGGGCAGTGTTACTGCAGACTGATTCCGAGGGCTTGGAACACCCAGTGAGCTTCTTTTCTCGCAAGTTTAATTCGGCACAAAGGAATTACTCGACTATAGAGAAGGAGCTTCTTGCTATCGTTTTGTCGCTCAAACATTTCGAAGTTTATGTTCCAGCCTACGGCCCGGTAGTGACGATTTATACGGACCATCATCCCTTGAAATTCCTAAATCAGTTTCACAATCGGAATATGCGGTTGACCAGGTGGTCCCTAATGCTCCAAGAGTATAATCTCAACATTCAGCATATTGCCGGGAGTGAGAACGTGATAGCAGATTGTCTATCAAGGGTTGATGATCCAGGATAGTCGTGCACGGTGTGTGGGTTGAGCAGGAGTAAAATTAGGCTATCATAACGCCGTCCAAAAAGATTATAAAACAATAAAATAAACGAGAATTTTTTTTTTTAGTTTTGTAAGTTGTTGTAGCATGATGCATGCGATATTGTGTTTTATGTATAATTCACACTTCAGTTGTTGTGCACCTTTTGCAATTAGAGGCAGCTAAGGGTAGCAGGTCGGTTGGTTGCCTGTCAGATTTTGATAATGCTTCTAAGGTCGATTATCTAAAATCTTGGGGGGGCTGTGACGCACCCAGTGCGTGGCAACTTAACCTGATTGTACTCCTTGGTACTCCACTGTGCCGCCGCGGTGCGGTGACGCGGTGCCGCTGTGCCGCTGTGCCGTGCTGGCTGCTTATATTGAGTGTGACAACGTATAACTATGTTCTTTGTATCTCTGCAAAGGTCTCGTCATGTGCTAACCAGTGGTGGGTTTTGTTTTAAGCCATGTTGAGACCTTCCATTTAATATGTAGTATCAATAGAGAAGTTGATAGATAAGACAATAGGAATTCAGAGAGAGAGAGTGAGTTAGACTTCAGAGCGAGAGGGTAGCAATGCGCCGCGCTGCCGGGGGGGTGGTTGCCAGACGTATGGACCGGTTGGCAGCCCTGCGCTTATAGCTAGGTGCGACAGGGTTGGTAGTCCATTGCCGCCTGCATATGCTGCCTGGGTTGCCCATGTTGTCGTACTGCACATTGCCTGGAGGCTCGCTGTGTGTTCCATGATCAGGTTGCCTAGAACCTTTGAGATTCTAACATCCCTTGCCCTCTCTCCCAATTTCTCACGGTTGCACTCTTTCTCTCTGACGACATTACTCTCATTTCATTCTTCTCTCTATTTAAATGCATACCCTTCCCTTGAGGTCCTAAAGGAGTTTCAGCACTCACCTCTCGTATTACTCTTAGGACAAGCATATATTTACATGTATTAGATTTAAGGGGTTAATGTGAACAGCGATCTTCTTGATGAGGATAGTTGGTGAACGTTCTACATGTTCACGAGTTATATGCCCAGCTCATCATCCAATTTGTGACTAGACTAGTGCCATGTGTAAGAGCCCGACCATGCCCAGGAGTTGTCTGTAGAGGGGCGAGGACTTAGCCTTGATTTGCCTACCGAGCCAGGAGCGAGTGCAGTACCAGAGACTACAGCTCGCTCGTAGTGCCGGTATAGTAGAGTAACGTAATTTATCTGTCCTTGTGTTCTCTGCAGTCTTTTCCTGGGTTCTCGCTTTCGGTGCTGGGACTCGTTGTTCCTGTGACTTGGCCTGCTAGCTAGAACACATGGGGATGATGAGTGGGTGATATCTTTATTTTACTATGCATTGCAGCTCTCTTTAAGTTTATGTATATAACACTTTACAATACACATTACTCACACACAAGACAACACTATTAATACTTTCATGTATCAATTAACTGCACTGTCGTTTTGCTGCTGTGTCCGGAGTTCCGTTGCGTAGGGCGCATACGGACTCAGAGGGGAGACAGAGTGAGAGAAGCGAAGTAGCCTATGCGGTAGTAGGCTACCGGCGCAGTACTGTTGCCTGCAACCTTTTAGTTATTCCAAGTATAGATTCATTATTATAATAAGTGACTACTATTTATGTTCCTTCCATGTGTATTATTAGGTATCTACTGGATCATGAACATCTTGTATGCTACATGCTAGTGCATGTTAGTAGGGGACAGTTATTCTAGTGCACGCGCTTTCAAGTAGGCGTGTACATTTGTCATTTAGCATTTCACTGTCATACCTTTAGCCTGCTTCTATTCTACATTATTAGAGGCTTAATATTAACGTAGTTTCTTGAGTATTGCATTTCTTTAGTAATAACGTAACCTATAAATGTCTGAGGGAGTTTAGCCTCATAGCCTACCCCTGTTGTACACTTTCGCCGAGTTAAGGTACCTCGTTACCATAGACGATAACTCTGTAGGGCGTTGGTGCTTTTGTTGTCTGGAGCATATAGTATTTGGGACTGGAATCGAGCGTGTCGTTGTCACATAAGCCATTTCTGTCCTACGATCAAGAATCCCGAATATGTATTGCCGATCCAGCCGTAACAACATTGCCAGACGTGGGGGTGAGGTGAGGGGTGGAGGTGGTGGTCTGGTTACCTAATACATTATATACCACACCTACATGGCACGATAGGTCTTAACATTGGCAGACATGGGGGTGAGGTGAGAGGTGGAGGTGGTGGTCTGGTTACCTACTACATTATATACCACACCTACATGGCACGATAGGTCTTAACATTGGCAGACATGGGGGTGAGGTGAGGGGTGGAGGTGGTGGTCTGGTTACCTGCTACATTATATACCACACCTACATGGCACGATAGGTCTTAACATTGGCAGACATGGGGGTGAGGTGAGGGGTGGAGGTGGTGGTCTGGTTACCTACTACATTATATACCACACCTACATGGCACGATAGG
Organism: Lithodes maja; assembly: GCA_037953745.1. NCBI lineage: Eukaryota > Metazoa > Arthropoda > Malacostraca > Decapoda > Lithodidae > Lithodes > Lithodes maja. The sequence goes on along the minus strand of JBAKBP010018986.1, from coordinate 15,921 downwards.
TCTTAACATTGGCAGACATGGGGGTGAGGTGAGGGGTGGAGGTGGTGGTCTGGTTTCCTACTACATTATATACCACACCTACATGGCACGATAGGTCTTAACATTGCCAGACTTGCGGGTGAGGTGAGGGGTGGAGGTGGTGGTCTGGTTACCTACTACATTATATACCACACCTACATGGCACGATAGGTCTTAACATTGCCAGACATGGGGGTGAGGTGAGGGGTGGAGGTGGTGGTCTGGTTACCTACTACATTATAAACCACACCTACATGGCACGATAGGTCTTAACATTGCCAGACATGGGGGTGAGGTGAGGGGTGGAGGTGGTGGTCTGGTTACCTACTACATTATATACCACACCTACATAGCACGATAGGTCTTAACATTGCCAGACATGGGGGTGAGGTGAGGGGTGGAGGTGGTGGTCTGGTTACCTACTACATTATATACCACACCTACATGGCACGATAGGTCTTAACATTGCCAGACATGGGGGTGAGGTGAGGGGTGGAGGTGGTGGTCTGGTTACCTACTACATTATATACCACACCTACATGGCACGATAGGTCTTAACATTGCCAGACATGGGGGTGAGGTGAGGGGTGGAGGTGGTGGTCTGGTTACCTACTACATTATATACCACACCTACATGGCACGATAGGTCTTAACATTGCCAGACATGGGGGTGAGGTGAGGGGTGGAGGTGGTGGTCTGGTTACCTACTACATTATATACCACACCTACATGGCACGATAGGTCTTAACATTGCCAGACATGGGGGTGAGGTGAGGGGTGGAGGTGGTGGTCTGGTTACCTACTACATTATATACCACACCTACATGGCACGATAGGTCTTAACATTGCCAGACATGGGGGTGAGGTGAGGGGTGGAGGTGGTGGTCTGGTTACCTACTACATTATATACCACACCTACATGGCACGATAGGTCTTAACATTGGCAGACATGGGGGTGAGGTGAGGGGTGGAGGTGGTGGTCTGGTTACCTACTACATTATATACCACACCTACATGGCACGATAGGTCTTAACATTGGCAGACATGGGGGTGAGGTGAGGGGTGGAGGTGGTGGTCTGGTTACCTACTACATTATATACCACACCTACATGGCACGATAGGTCTTAACATTGCCAGACATGGGGGTGAGGTGAGGGGTGGAGGTGGTGGTCTGGTTACCTACTACATTATATACCACACCTACATGGCACGATAGGTCTTAACATTGCCAGACATGGGGTTGAGGTGAGGGGTGGAGGTGGTGGTCTGGTTACCTACTACATTATATACCACACCTACATGGCAGGATAGGTCTTAACATTGCCAGACATGGGGTGAGGTGAGGGGTGGAGGTGGTGGTCTGGTTACCTACTACATTATATACCACACCTACATGCACGATAGGTCTTAACATTGCCAGACATGGGGGTGAGGTGAGGGGTGGAGGTGGTGGTCTGGTTACCTACTACATTATATACCACACCTACATGGCACGATAGGTCTTAACATTGCCCAGACATGGGGGTGAGGTGAGGGGTGGAGGTGGTGGTCTGGTTACCTACTACATTATATACCACACCTACATGGCACGATAGGTCTTAACATTGCCAGACATGGGGGTGAGGTGAGGTGTGGAGGTGGTGGTCTGGTTACCTACTACATTATATACCACACCTACATGGCACGATAGGTCTTAACATTGCCAGACATGGGGGTGAGGTGAGGGGTGGAGGTGGTGGTCTGGTTACCTACTACATTATATACCACACCTACATGGCACGATAGGTCTTAACATTGCCAGACATGGGGGTGAGGTGAGGGGTGGAGGTGGTGGTCTGGTTACCTACTACATTATATACCACACCTACATGGCACGATAGGTCTTAACATTGCCAGACATGGGGGTGAGGTGAGGGGTGGAGGTGGTGGTCTGGTTACCTACTACATTATATACCACACCTACATGGCACGATAGGTCTTAACATTGCCAGACATGGGGGTGAGGTGAGGGGTGGAGGTGGTGGTCTGGTTACCTACTACATTATATACCACACCTACATGGCACGATAGGTCTTAACATTGGCAGACATGGGGGTGAGGTGAAGGGTGGAGGTGGTGGTCTGGTTACCTACTACATTATATACCACACCTACATGGCACGATAGGTCTTAACATTGCCAGACATGGGGGTGAGGTGAGGGGTGGAGGTGGTGGTCTGGTTACCTACTACATTATATACCACACCTACATGGCACGATAGGTCTTAACATTGCCAGACATGGGGGTGAGGTGAGGGGTGGAGGTGGTGGTCTGGTTACCTACTACATTATATACCACACCTACATGGCACGATAGGTCTTAACATTGCCAGACATGGGGGTGAGGTGAGGGGTGGAGGTGGTGGTCTGGTTACCTACTACATTATATACCACACCTACATGGCACGATAGGTCTTAACATTGCCAGACATGGGGGTGAGGTGAGGGGTGGAGGTGGTGGTCAGGTTACCTACTACATTATATACCACACCTACATGGCACGATAGGTCTTAACATTGGCAGACATGGGGGTGAGGTGAGGGGTGGAGGTGGTGGTCTGGTTACCTACTACATTATATACCACACCTACATGGCACGATAGGTCTTAACATTGCCAGACATGGGGGTGAGGTGAGGGGTGGAGGTGGTGGTCTGGTTACCTACTACATTATATACCACACCTACATGGCACGATAGGTCTTAACATTGGCAGACATGGGGGTGAGGTGAGGGGTGGAGGTGGTGGTCTGGTTACCTACTACATTATATACCAAACCTACATGGCACGATAGGTCTTAACATTGCCAGACATGGGGGTGAGGTGAGGGGTGGAGGTGGTGGTCTGGTTACCTACTACATTATATACCACACCTACATGGCACGATAGGTCTTAACATTGCCAGACATGGGGGTGAGGTGAGGGGTGGAGGTGGTGGTCTGGTTACCTACTACATTATATACCACACCTACATGGCACGATAGGTCTTAACATTGGCAGACATGGGGGTGAGGTGAGGGGTGGAGGTGGTGGTCTGGTTACCTACTACATTATATACCACACCTACATGGCACGATAGGTCTTAACATTGCCAGACATGGGGGTGAGGTGAGGGGTGGAGGTGGTGGTCTGGTTACCTACTACATTATATACCACACCTACATGGCACGATAGGTCTTAACATTGGCAGACATGGGGGTGAGGTGAGGGGTGGAGGTGGTGGTCTGGTTACCTACTACATTATATACCACACCTACATGGCACGATAGGTCTTAACATTGCCAGACATGGGGGTGAGGTGAGGGGTGGAGGTGGTGGTCTGGTTACCTACTACATTATATACCACACCTACATGGCACGATAGGTCTTAACATTGCCAGACATGGGGGTGAGGTGAGGGGTGGAGGTGGTGGTCTGGTTACCTACTACATTATATACCACACCTACATGGCACGATAGGTCTTAACATTGGCAGACATGGGGGTGAGGTGAGGGGTGGAGGTGGTGGTCTGGTTACCTACTACATTATATACCACACCTACATGGCACGATAGGTCTTAACATTGCCAGACATGGGGGTGAGGTGAGGGGTGGAGGTGGTGGTCTGGTTACCTACTACATTATATACCACACCTACATGGCACGATAGGTCTTAACATTGCCAGACATGGGGGTGAGGTGAGGGGTGGAGGTGGTGGTCTGGTTACCTACTACATTATATACCACACCTACATGGCACGATAGGTCTTAACATTGGCAGACATGGGGGTGAGGTGAGGGGTGGAGGTGGTGGTCTGGTTACCTACTACATTATATACCACACCTACATGGCACGATAGGTCTTAACATTGGCAGACATGGGGGTGAGGTGAGGGGTGGAGGTGGTGGTCTGGTTACCTTCTACATTATATACCACACCTACATGGCACGATAGGTCTTAACATTGCCAGACATGGGGGTGAGGTGAGGGGTGGAGGTGGTGGTTACCTACTACATTATATACCACACCTACATGGCACGATAGGTCTTAACATTGTGTGACGCACCCAGTGCGTAGCAACGCAACCTGATTGTACTCCTTGGTACTCCACTGTACCGTCACGGTGCGTGTACCGTGTACCGTGCTGGCTGCTTATATTGAGTGTGACAACATATAACTATGTTCTTTGTATCTCTGCAAAGGTCTCGTCATGTGCTAACCAGTGGTGGGTTTTGTTTTAAACCATGTCGAGACCTTCCATTTAATATGTAGTATCAATAGAGAAGTTGATAGATAAGACAGTGGGAATTCAGAGAGAGAGAGTGAGTTGGACTTCAGAGCGAGAGGGTAGCGGTGCGCCCACGCTGCCCGGGGGGGTGGTTGCCAGACGTATGGACCGGTTGGCAGCCCTGCGCTTATAGCTGGGTGCGACAGGGTTGGTAGTACATTGCCGCCTGCCTATGCTGCCTGGGCTGCCCATGTTGTCGTACAGCACATTGCCTGGAGGCTCGCTGTGTGCTCTATGACCAGGTTGCCTAGAACCTTTGAGATTCTAACATCCCTTGCCCTCTCTCCCAACTTCTCACGGTTGCACTCTTTCTCTCTGACGACATTACTCTCATTTCATTCTTCTCTCTATTTAAATGCATACCCTTCCCTTGAGGTCCTAAAGGAGTTTCAGCACTCACCTCTCGTATTACTCTTAGGACAAGCATATATTTACATGTATTAGATTTAAGGGGTTAATGTGAACAGCGATCTTCTTGATGAGGATAGTTGGTGAACGTTCTACATGTTCACGAGTTATATGCCCAGCTCATCATCCAATTTGTGACTAGACTAGTGCCATGTGTAAGAGCCCGACCATGCCCAGGAGTTGTCTGTAGAGGGGCGAGGACTTAGCCTTGATTTGCCTACCGAGCCAGGAGCGAGTGCAGTACCAGAGACTACAGCTCGCTCGTAGTGCCGGTATAGTAGAGTAACGTAATTTATCTGTCCTTGTGTTCTCTGCAGTCTTTTCCTGGGTTCTCGCTTTCGGTGCTGGGACTCGTTGTTCCTGTGACTTGGCCTGCTAGCTAGAACACATGGGGATGATGAGTGGGTGATATCTTTATTTTACTATGCATTGCAGCTCTCTTTAAGTTTATGTATGTAACACTTTACAATACACATTACTCACACACAAGACAACACTATTAATACTTTCATGTATCAATTAACTGCACTGTCGTTTTGCTGCTGTGTCCGGAGTTCTGTTGCGTAGGGCGCATACAGACTCAGAGGGGAGACAGAGTGAGAGAAGCAAAGTAGCCTATGCGGTAGTAGGCTACCGGCGCAGTACTGTTGCCTGCAACCTTTTAGTTATTCCAAGTATAGATTCATTCTTATAATAAGTGACTACTATTTATGTTCCTTCCATGTGTATTATTAGGTATCTACTGGATCATGAACATCTTGTATGCTACATGCTAGTGCATGTTAGTAGGGGACAGTTATTCTAGTGCACGCGCTTTCAAGTAGGCGTGTACATTTGTCATTTAGCATTTCACTGTCATACCTTTAGCCTGCTTCTATTCTACATTATTAGAGGCTTAATATTAACGTAGTTTCTTGAGTATTGCATTTCTTTAGTAATAACGTAACCTATAAATGTCTGAGGGAGTTTAGCCTCATAGCCTACCCCTGTTGTACACTTTTGCCGAGTTAAGGTACCTCGTTACCATAGACGATAACTCTGTAGGGCGTTGGTGCTTTTGTTGTCTGGAGCATATAGTTTGGGACTGGAATCGAGCGTGTCGTTGTCACATAAGCCATTTCTGTCCTACGATCAAGAATCCCGAATATGTATTGCCGATCCAGCCGTAACAAAAATGGCGACCTTGCACAAGATTCAGTAGTATCCTATCACATGTTTTTTGGAGAACTATTCTATGCTACCTAGTAGAGCTGGCTAGAATTTTCTTGCATATTGGAGGAATTTTGATTGTGTCATTATTGTATTGGTGGACTTGCAGATTGTTTCGTTGGGGGTGTCTAGAGTAGAGTCATTCAAGCATCTTTAACATTTTGTGAGTCGAGACTGCAATTAGTAATAAGCACTTCTTTTTTTTTATGAACAGCAATTGTATAACCAGCACTATGTCTAATGACTCATCATTTACGGGGGAGGATAACACGGTACAGCCTAGTAACCAGCAAGTACAACAGATGTTTAGGGAGGGGAGTGTTATAAGTGGAGAGAGGGATGCCCGGGCATTTTTGCAGACACCTTTGACCGAACAGCGCCTGCAGGCTATTGATTGTTACGGTCTTCGCTGTTTAGCCACGGTTTTGGGGCGGGACTGTCCTGACAGTTGGCCCAAGAAGAATTTGGTGGCATGTTTGTTGGGTGATGGCGATGGGGCGGTGGTGGAGTGGAGTCTTGGGGGGTTCCCTCCAAGCCTCCATTCCACTCTACCCCTGAGCTGGGCCCTCAGCCAGCGAGTCTTAGCACGATGCAGCAGGAGGGTTCTCAAGGGCAAGCTGGCTTACCCGTAAACACGTCTCGGTGTGGATCCCCCATTTTGTGCTCTCCCCCCCCAGGCCTGTCTCCTGAGATGTTATTTCAGCTAGAACTAGCTAAGTTTAAGCTGCAGGAGACTCAGATACAACAGGCTAGTATAGAACGCATAGAGGTTGCTAGAATCCAAGCCAATCAGGATGCAACCAGGTACCAGGCTGAAATGGATGTCGAGAAGTCTAGAGTAGAGACTACGGGGCGTCATCTCGGTGGTGGGCACCGGGTTACAGACTCACTTTCGCATTTAATTAAGTTAGTACCCGCATTTGATGAGACAGCAGTGACTGAGTTTTTTGCTCGTTTCGAAAAGAAGTGTCGTGAGTATGACTGGCCGGAGGTTAAATGGGCAGCATTAGTTTCATCACGTCTAGTGGGTAAGGGGTTGAAAGCCTACGATGCACTGTCACTGGACGAGAGTGTAGTGTATGGACTGGTGAAGGAGGCTGTGCTCCGGGCCTACGAACTGCAACCCGAAACTTATAGATTGAAGTTCCGTGGCGTGAATAAGAAGAGCGACGTCAGTTTTATGGAGCACGCACGGGACTTAACAGATGCAGGTAATAACTGGTTTCGGTCCGAGCACGCAGAGTCGGCTGAGGAAATTAAGCAACTTTTCTATCTGGAACAGTTTTACAAATGCACTGGAACCGATCTAACGCTGAACATTAAGGAAAAATGTCCCAAGACAGTAGAGGAGGCTGCCAAGATGGCAGACTTCAGATTATCATTGATTCGTGGTTGCGGTGCCGCTCAGAGGGCTGAGTCAGGGCAGAAGGGGCGCTATACCCCACCCACCAGAGTTTTCGATAATAACAAATCCTATGACACACATAACCACACTAAATGCATTGCACCTAATAACACCTACAAACACAAGCCTCTCCCGTTTACTAAAGGTCAGGCCCCTTCTTCGCCCGCACAAGGGAAGAAGCCCATTGGGGATGTGAAATGTTACAAATGTCAGAAGCTAGGCCATTATTCACGTGAGTGCCCTAGTAACACTCCCGCTAAGCCGGTGTCATTGGTTCACAGTATCGGTGTGTCTCTGAAGGCTGCAGCAACTGCCCGGGGTAGGTTGTCAGCAGCTGAGGCACACGCGGTAAAGAAGCGTACGGAAGGCTCGACACCTGTCCGGGACACTTTCTGTAGCCATCGGGGACACGGGTTTGTGAGCTGGGGGAGTGAACTACGGAGGGTTGACTTGCTGAGGGATACGGGGGCTTCGCAAACTTTGTTGAGGAACTTCACAGGGAAACCGATAAATGCGGCCAGAGTTGTTGTGGTGCAGGGTATAAATGCTACGAGGTCATACCCACTTGTGAGGTTGGAGTTGAGAGTGGGAGAGGTGTGCAGGGAGCTGGATGTAGGGATCGTTGAGTGTTTGCCAGTTGAGGGCGTCGACCTTCTTCTTGGCAACGACTTTGCGGTGCCCACTTCCGGGACTCCACCCTTAGTCGTTGCCGAGAGGGCGGCCGACGTGGATGGTGAGAATCGGGAATGGGTTGGGAGGTGCCAACAGGATGAGATGGCCTGTGTGGTAACCCGATCTCGCTCTGCGGCTCCTGCACAGCCTAGCACTCAACCTCGGGGACAGTGGAGGAAGGATCAGGAGAAGGTTGCTAAGGGCAGGAAAAGGGACATTGATTCTGCTGCACTTCTCGGTGATTCGGTACTTGGACCTATAATAAACACGGGAGTTGACTCTGGCCCAGATATGGTGTGTAACAAGGCAGAGTTGGGTAAGACTTCGCGTGAGGCAAGAGCTGTAGCGAGAGCCACTAAGGCAGTAGAGCCTACTAGCCGGGGTAATGTCTTATTACAAAACCATCTTGATGCATTGATGCCCAGGGACATTAGTGAGCAGCAGCTGCAAGACGCTAGCCTAGCTCGTTATAGCAATGGTGCCATAGAGTTGGAGGAAGATGGGGATGCGAAGCCGGGAGATTTCTTTAGGCTCAACAGGATATTGTACCGCAGATTTCTAGACCCCAAATCGAAGTGGGAGGGCGGTGCGAGGGTAGTAGACCAGGTGGTTGTTCCAAATAAGTATAGAGAGTCCTTATTGTGTCTGGCGCATGATGTGCCGGTGGCGGGTCATTTGGGGGTAACAAAAACATTGGCGGCATTGGGCAGGTTTTTCTGGTGGCCTGGGGTCAAGGCTGATGTCTGTGCATGGGTGGCTGGGTGTGCGACCTGCCAGACAACGGGGAAGCCTAACCAGACAATCCCGAAGGCACCTTTGTTTCCCATACCTGTCACCGGGCCTCCGTTCAGCAAAGTTGTAGTAGATTTGGTTGGCCCTTTCCCGCCTACTAGTAGTGGCAATAAATTCCTGTTGACAATCATGGATGTGGCTACGAGATACCCGGACGCATACCCCATGAGAAACGGCTCGGCAAAGGCAGTTGTTAAAAACTTATTATTGTTCTGTTCCCGTTATGGATTTCCACGTGAGGTGCAGTCAGACCAGGGGAGCAATTTTACATCCAAGTTGTTCAAGCAAACCCTTCAGTTGCACGGTATATGTTCTGTAGTGTCGTCAGCCTACCATCCCGAGAGTCAGGGAGTCTTGGAGCGGTGGCACTCGACCCTGAAGAGTATGCTACGCTGTTACTGTGCAGAACATGACACTGATTGGGATTTGGGTCTGCCGTATGTTCTGTTCGCTGCACGTGAAGTCCCAGGAGAGAGCCTGGGGTTCAGTCCAAATCAACTAGTCTTTGGCCATAATGTGAGAGGACCTTTAAGTATGGTGAAAGAGATCTGGGAGGGCGAAGAGAAGCCGGGGTCTGTACTTAAATATATCCTTGAGAGCCGGGAGAGACTTATAGGTTGCATGGCAGCGGCAGGTAATAACTTGGTTAATGCACAGGCGGTCATGAAGCACCAGTATGACGCCAAGGTGAAGCTTCGGGAGTTTTCGGTGGGTCAGGAGGTAATGTTGCTTTTACCTTTGCCTGGACACCCCCTTTCTGCCAAGTTTATTGGGCCGTATGTGGTGGCTAAGAAACTGTCCGACCTTGATTATCTCGTTGCAACACCTGACCGTAGAAAAAAAACATCAGTTATGTCATGTTAACCTCATGAAAGAGTATGTGAGACGCCCCTCAGAGCCTCTCACTGTCCCTGTGCTGGCCTGCAGCGGCCAGGGTGGAGAAGGAGGTGGGGACAGTCATGCTGCTGAGGAGGATAGCTGGGACTGTGTCATTTCCGCGGAACAGTGGGCGGGGAATACTGAACAAGAGGCTAGGCAAGCTGTAAGTCACCTGCCTGAGCACCAGGGTGCTGCTGTCCTAGGCCTGTTCAGGTCATACCCCTCTGTTTTCGCCGAACACCCAGGTCTCACTACTCAGGTAACGCACGACGTGGACGTCGGTGATAATGTGCCCTTCAAGTCAGTGCCCTACCGTGTGCCCCCGGTAAAGTTGCCAGCTTTACGGGAGGAGTTAAAGTACATGGTTGAGAGAGGGATGATCACTGAAGGTTATGTGAAGTGGACATCACCCGTCACGTTGCAGCCAAAACCTGACGGCAAGGTGCGGTTCTGCATAGATTTTCGTAGGCTAAATGGCTTGACCACTACCAACCCTTACCCTTTGCCTCGAGTTGACGACAGCGTGGACAAGATAGGGAATGCAAAGTACCTTACTAAAATTGATCTTGTAAAAGGCTACTGGCAAGTACCCCTGTCGGACCGAGCTAAGCAAGTTTGTGGTTTTGTGGTAGATGGCAAGACCTACCAATGTAACGTAATGCCTTATGGGCTTAAGAACGCACCTGCCACGTTTCAGAACCTGATGAACGATATTTGTGACGAAATCCCTAACTGCACGGTCTACCTTGATGACGTGATAGTGTATGATGACAATTTTGAAAATCACCTAAGGCACTTAGAGACCCTGTTTGGGAAGTTGCACGATGCTGGGCTGGTGGTGAACCTGAGGAAGTGCGAGTTTGTAAAGGCTACTGTGCAGTATCTTGGCTTCGTGGTCGGGTTAGGCCGGGTGTGCCCCCCCCTGAGCAAGATACCGGCTATCAATATGTTTCCCAGGCCCACCACTAAGCGCCAGGTCATGCGGTTCCTAGGTATGATAGGCTATTATAGGCGCTTCATCCGGGGATACTCTACTGTCTTAGCACCGTTAACTGATCTACTGTCGAAGTCAGTGAAGTTCTGTTGGGCTGCGGAGTGTCAGAGGGCTTTCGACCTAGTCAAGCACCTGCTGTGTACACATCCGATTTTGAGAGCCCCAGACTTCTCCAGGAGTTTTCAGCTGGCGACTGATGCCAGCGGTGTGGGTGCCGGGGCAGTGTTACTGCAGACTGATTCCGAGGGCTTGGAACACCCAGTGAGCTTCTTTTCTCGCAAGTTTAATTCGGCACAAAGGAATTACTCGACTATAGAGAAGGAGCTTCTTGCTATCGTTTTGTCGCTCAAACATTTCGAAGTTTATGTTCCAGCCTACGGCCCGGTAGTGACGATTTATACGGACCATCATCCCTTGAAATTCCTAAATCAGTTTCACAATCGGAATATGCGGTTGACCAGGTGGTCCCTAATGCTCCAGGAGTATAATCTCAACATTCAGCATATTGCCGGGAGTGAGAACGTGATAGCAGATTGTCTATCAAGGGTTGATGATCCAGGATAGTCGTGCACGGTGTGTGGGTTGAGCAGGAGTAAAATTAGGCTATCATAACGCCGTCCAAAAAGATTATAAAACAATAAAATAAACGAGAAATTTTTTTTTAGTTTTGTAAGTCTTTATTGTTGTAGCATAATGCATGCGATATTGTGTTTTATGTATAATTCACTCTTCAGTTGTTGTGCACCTTTTGCAATTATTGGCAGCTAAGGGTAGCAGGTCGGTTGGTTGCCTGTCAGATTTTGATAATGCTTCTAAGGTCGATTATCTAAAATCTTGGGGGGGCTGTGACGCACCCAGTGCGTAGCAACGCAACCTGATTGTACTCCTTGGTACTCCACTGTACCGTCACGGTGCGTGTACCGTGTACCGTGCTGGCTGCTTATATTGAGTGTGACAACGTATAACTATGTTCTTTGTATCTCTGCAAAGGTCTCGTCATGTGCTAACCAGTGGTGGGTTTTGTTTTAAGCCATGTCGAGACCTTCCATTTAATATGTAGTATCAATAGAGAAGTTGATAGATAAGACAGTGGGAATTCAGAGAGAGAGAGTGAGTTGGACTTCAGAGCGAGAGGGTAGCGGTGCGCCACACTGCCGGGGGGGTGGTTGCCAGACGTATGGACCGGTTGGCAGCCCTGCGCTTATAGCTGGGTGCGACAGGGTTGGTAGTACATTGCCGCCTGCCTATGCTGCCTGGGCTGCCCATGTTGTCGTACAGCACATTGCCTGGAGGCTCGCTGTGTGCTCTATGACCAGGTTGCCTAGAACCTTTGAGATTCTAACATCCCTTGCCCTCTCTCCCAACTTCTCACGGTTGCACTCTTTCTCTCTGACGACATTACTCTCATTTCATTCTTCTCTCTATTTAAATGCATACCCTTCCCTTGAGGTCCTAAAGGAGTTTCAGCACTCACCTCTCGTATTACTCTTAGGACAAGCATATATTTACATGTATTAGATTTAAGGGGTTAATGTGAACAGCGATCTTCTTGATGAGGATAGTTGGTGAACGTTCTACATGTTCACGAGTTATATGCCCAGCTCATCATCCAATTTGTGACTAGACTAGTGCCATGTGTAAGAGCCCGACCATGCCCAGGAGTTGTCTGTAGAGGGGCGAGGACTTAGCCTTGATTTGCCTACCGAGCCAGGAGCGAGTGAAGTACCAGAGACTACAGCTCGCTCGTAGTGCCGGTATAGTAGAGTAACGTAATTTATCTGTCCTTGTGTTCTCTGCAGTCTTTTCCTGGGTTCTCGCTTTCGGTGCTGGGACTCGTTGTTCCTGTGACTTGGCCTGCTAGCTAGAACACATGGGGATGATGAGTGGGTGATATCTTTATTTTACTATGCATTGCAGCTCTCTTTAAGTTTATGTATGTAACACTTTACAATGCACATTACTCACACACAAGACAACACTATTAATACTTTCATGTATCAATTAACTGCACTGTCGTTTTGCTGCTGTGTCCGGAGTTCTGTTGCGTAGGGCGCATACAGACTCAGAGGGGAGACAGAGTGAGAGAAGCGAAGTAGCCTATGCGGTAGTAGGCTACCGGCGCAGTACTGTTGCCTGCAACCTTTTAGTTATTCCAAGTATAGATTCATTCTTATAATAAGTGACTACTATTTATGTTCCTTCCATGTGTATTATTAGGTATCTACTGGATCATGAACATCTTGTATGCTACATGCTAGTGCATGTTAGTAGGGGACAGTTATTCTAGTGCACACGCTTTCAAGTAGGCGTGTACATTTGTCATTTAGCATTTCACTGTCATACCTTTAGCCTGCTTCTATTCTACATTATTAGAGGCTTAATATTAACGTAGTTTCTTGAGTATTGCATTTCTTTAGTAATAACATAACCTATAAATGTCTGAGGGAGTTTAGCCTCATAGCCTACCCCTGTTGTACACTTTCGCCGAGTTAAGGTACCTCGTTACCATAGACGATAACTCTGTAGGGCGTTGGTGCTTTTGTTGTCTGGAGCATATAGTATTTGGGACTGGAATCGAGCGTGTCGTTGTCACATAAGCCATTTCTGTCCTACGATCAAGAATCCCGAATATGTATTGCCGATCCAGCCGTAACAATTGGCAGACATGGGGGTGAGGTGAGGGGTGGATGTGGTGGTCTGGTTACCTACTACATTATATACCACACCTACATGGCACGATAGGTCTTAACATTGCCAGACTTGGGGGTGAGGTGAGGGATGGAGGTGGTGGTCTGGTTACCTACTACATTATATACCACACCTACATGGCACGATAGGTCTTAACATTGCCAGACATGGGGGTGAGGTGAGGGGTGGAGGTGGTGGTCTGGTTACCTACTACATTATATACCACACCTACATGGCACGATAGGTCTTAACATTGCCAGACATGGGGGTGAGGTGAGGGGTGGAGGTGGTGGTCTGGTTACCTACTACATTATATACCACACCTACATGGCACGATAGGTCTTAACATTGCCAGACATGGGGGTGAGGTGAGGGGTGGAGGTGGTGGTCTGGTTTCCTACTACATTATATACCACACCTACATGGCACGATAGGTCTTAACATTGGCAGACATGGGGGTGAGGTGAGGGGTGGAGGTGGTGGTCTGGTTTCCTACTACATTATATACCACACCTACATGGCACGATAGGTCTTAACATTGGCAGACTTGGGGGTGAGGTGAGGGGTGGAGGTGGTGGTCTGGTTACCTACTACATTATATACCACACCTACATGGCACGATAGGTCTTAACATTGGCAGACATGGGGGTGAGGTGAGGGGTGGAGGTGGTGGTCTGGTTACCTACTACATTATATACCACACCTACATGGCACGATAGGTCTTAACATTGGCAGACATGGGGGTGAGGAGAGGGGTGGAGGTGGTGGTCTGGTTACCTACTACATTATATACCACACCTACATGGCACGATTGGTCTTAACATTGCCAGACATGGGGGTGAGGTGAGGGGTGGAGGTGGTGGTCTGGTTACCTACTACATTATATACCACACCTACATGGCACGATAGGTCTTAACATTGCCAGACATGGGGGTGAGGTGAGGGGTGGAGGTGGTGGTCTGGTTACCTACTACATTATATACCACACCTACATGGCACGATAGGTCTTAACATTGCCAGACATGGGGGTGAGGTGAGGGGTGGAGGTGGTTGTCTGGTTACCTACTACATTATATACCACACCTACATGGCACGATAGGTCTTAACATTGGCAGACATGGGGGTGAGGTGAGGGGTGGAGGTGGTGGTCTGGTTACCTACTACATTATATACCACACCTACATGGCACGATAGGTCTTAACATTGCCAGACATGGGGGTGAGGTGAGGGGTGGAGGTGGTGGTCTGGTTACCTACTACATTATATACCACACCTACATGGCACGATAGGTCTTAACATTGCCAGACATGGGGGTGAGGTGAGGGGTGGAGGTGGTGGTCTGGTTACCTACTACATTATATACCACACCTACATGGCACGATAGGTCTTAACATTGGCAGACATGGGGGTGAGGTGAGGGGTGGAGGTGGTGGTCTGGTTACCTACTACATTATATACCACACCTACATGGCACGATAGGTCTTAACATTGCCAGACATGGGGGTGAGGTGAGGGGTGGAGGTGGTGGTCTGGTTACCTACTACATTATATACCACACCTACATGGCACGATAGGTCTTAACATTGGCAGACATGGGGGTGAGGTGAGGGGTGGAGGTGGTGGTCTGGTTACCTACTACATTATATACCACACCTACATGGCACGATAGGTCTTAACATTGGCAGACATGGGGGTGAGGTGAGGGGTGGAGGTGGTGGTCTGGTTACCTACTACATTATATACCACACCTACATGGCACGATAGGTCTTAACATTGCCAGACATGGGGGTGAGGTGAGGGGTGGAGGTGGTGGTCTGGTTACCTACTACATTATATACCACACCTACATGGCACGATAGGTCTTAACATTGCCAGACATGGGGGTGAGGTGAGGGGTGGAGGTGGTGGTCTGGTTACCTACTACATTATATACCACACCTACATGGCACGATAGGTCTTAACATTGCCAGACATGGGGGTGAGGTGAGGGGTGGAGGTGGTGGTCTGGTTACCTACTACATTATATACCACACCTACATGGCACGATAGGTCTTAACATTGCCAGACATGGGGGTGAGGTGAGGGGTGGAGGTGGTGGTCTGGTTACCTACTACATTATATACCACACCTACATGGCACGATAGGTCTTAACATTGCCAGACATGGGGGTGAGGTGAGGGGTGGAGGTGGTGGTCTGGTTACCTACTACATTATATACCACACCTACATGGCACGATAGGTCTTAACATTGCCAGACATGGGGGTGAGGTGAGGGGTGGAGGTGGTGGTCTGGTTACCTACTACATTATATACCACACCTACATGGCACGATAGGTCTTAACATTGCCAGACATGATACCTCATAGTGAGGTGAGGGGTGGAGGTGGTGGTCTGGTTACCTACTACATTATATACCACACCTACATGGCACGATAGGTCTTAACATTGCCAGACATGGGGGTGAGGTGAGGGGTGGAGGTGGTGGTCTGGTTACCTACTACATTATATACCACACCTACATGGCACGATAGGTCTTAACATTGCCAGACATG
>JBAKBP010018985.1:0-45594 GCA_037953745.1 Lithodes maja | reverse complement strand
CTCCAATAATATTTCCAAAACTATATTAAAAAACTAAAAAACCTTCCAAAAATATATACTTCAACATAATTACCCAACGTTACTCCAAAACCAATTCCAAAATGTTCAATCACAAAATCCCGTACATCATTTAAATGTTGGGAAATACGACATTAATTTTCAAAGATATATCACACACGGGTATACAACATATTTTTTCTAACGAAGATCACAAACAACACAAAATAATCACCATACCCATATATATCTCCACAATAATTCTTCTCTATATCCTCAGAAGTATAGTATCCAACGGAAACACCAAAAGTGAACCCAATAACAAAATTCCACCATATCTAAGTATTTTCCATAAAACTAAACCTCAAAATATATATAACTTGTTTCATCTATATACATTCTTCACTGTATAAGATGCCAAGGAAACTTTAAAAATAAATAAATACAACTAAAATGTAATATAGAAATAAATCTTCACTCTTCTTTTTCCACCAAAAATGCAAAATCTCATTTTTCATAGCAATTCACTTGTTCAACCACGGTCCCATACAAAGATATTCACTTGTTCAACCACGGTCCCATACAAAGATATTCACTTGTTCAACCACGGTCCCATACAAAGATATTCACTTGTTCAACCACGGTCCCATACAAAGATATTCAAACATCCAAAAGTAAGTATGCCATCCTTCCAGACACAAAACAAAAAAAAATATATATATATATATATTTCAGATGTGAAACCCCGCGACTGATAAACTACCCAATGATTACTGTTGTATATCGCATTCATTTGTGCAGAAAAAAGTCTATGGCATGAACACAATGGTTTCAACTCATACCAAAGGAAATATAACTCGCATGTTGAAAACTTAATTGAACCCAGCTGATCAGATTGCCAACTTGGAGTAAAATATCGTGATATGAATACACTTTTGATCCAAAAATAATATTCGAAGCAATTGTAAGAGAATATAACTCAACTTGTCAATTTTCCATTATGTATAACAAAAATAGTAGCCACACGTATTAGTGAAACAAAATTCGACCGATTTATACAGCCCTTAACTGTAATAAAAAGTCGCCATGAAGTTAGACCGAATAACTAAGGGGGCTTAACAAATGTATGAAAATATCCACTTATATCACAAACAAAAAAGCCTGCAAGCACTGAAAGAGTAGAAAACATTTGATCGACTCTCAAAACTCTTTCAACTGTCAGGAAAAAACGTCCAAAATAGATGTCAATAAAACCGTAAAATTGCAGTTCGAAACTACGACAGGGTTTACAAACTGACTTATACGAAAATGTAAAGATGGTATTAATTAACCATTAGAAATAAAGCTGTAGAAAAAACTATTACATTCCCGTAAACTAAATGTAAAATTATATTATCGTATCGTGTAAGAGAAAGTATGAAAGTTCTAAATGCAAAAGAAAACTCAGTATATATAAAATCCTTCGTGTGAATAAAAAATCTGAATATTCTAGATGTAAACTTAAATCCGAAATGCAAAATTTGCAAGCAAATAAACCAAAGTTCCCAAAATGTAAGTAAGAATGTTGTAATGAAAAGTAAAAAGAACACCAAAAACCAGAAATCAAATATATAGAAGTGGCTCATGTCCCTTTGCCGGAAATGAACAGCGACGAACGGACGTACAGCCCTGTTTGTCACTGTACCTCGCAATAAATACAATATAACATATTGAGGAGAACAATTTCACTGAAAACGACTTTATAATATACTCATTAACTTTACCACAGATATTCCCATAATCAAATAATATGACATAATATAGAAGATTTGAAGCTTTAATTGATTGGCATGAGGAAGTATCGGCCATTGTAATGACGCTATGAAGGGAGTTAGAATGAACTGATTGACATGTTGAATTCATTGTGTGAAACATATTCATATTAAAAACAGTTGTAAGAAAATATCCCATAATAACATGAGTCGAAAAGTTTATGGAAAAGGTGAGTACAAAGGAGTACAAAGGAAAACAAGCAACAACATATATGAGGAGCTTAGAAGAACAAGGCCGCATAAGCCAATGCGCCCGTATTTTAAATCCACACTTAAGTACAACCCTAAACCTTCATGAATGAAATACAAAGGAACAAAATATAGTGAGCTTTCTGAAACTGAATGATAGTTAGCCCTTCATCACAAATTAGCACTTTTCCCCGCATTATATAACCGCACTTAAGTGCTTCTCTAACCCTATATCGAACAAAGATAATACAACCGAGTCCAAATTTGTTAAAAAGGCTAAATATAATTCGGTTTCAAACAGAGTATTATATTTTGTTTCTGTATATATCGTTCATGAATGTTTAGTGCAGAACTTAAGTGTGGGGGCATTGGCTTATGCGGCCTTGTTCCTCTACGCTCCTCATATATTTATCCTTTTGAAGCTGCTTGTATCTAAACTACCTAACCTATGTGAGAAAAAGATAACGGTAGCTCAATAAAAAGTGCTGCTATTCGTTTGTAAACGCAGTTATTCGTGGATTAAGAGTGATATATTTATCTAGGCATATTTTGAAAGTTTCAACGGTTCTGCTTTCAATGATATTATTGGGTAGTCCATTCCATAAGTTTACTACTCAATTAAAAAAGAAATGTTTTGCCTTATGGGAGTTAAAATGCTTCCCGATTATCTTGCAACCATTTCCTCTTCTGTAATGTGAATGATCGATTGTGAAATATTTGTTGACATCCATATTGTCAATACCTTTAATGATTTGAATTAGGTCCCCTCGTAGCCTGCGCTTTGTTAAACTGAACAAATTTAACTTCCTTAGACGCTCTTCATATGACTTTTCTCAGTCTAGGGATAAGCTTTGTCACTCTCCGCTGTATTATCTCCAGTTTATCTATGTCCTTTAGATATTATGGATACCACAATTTTACAAAGTATTCCAGATGGGGGCGACCCAAAGAATTGTATAAGGTGAGAATTACATTTTCAGATTTGTATTCAAACAATCTTCCAAATGAAGCCAATAATTTAGTTTACTTTCTTAACTAATTCGGTACATTGTTGGCTGGGTTTTAAAGTATTTGATATTGTTACTCCTAAGTAAGTTTCTTTATCAGTATTTATGAGTTGATTACCATTCATTGAGTAGTTTGAATTTGCATTCCTGTATCTTATATGTAGTACTTAACATTTGTCGGTATTGAAACTCATTTGCCAAGTTTGGGCCCAATTTGCTAATTTATCTAAATAATTTTGGATCTGTTGAATATGCAAAGGAGATACTACTATGTTCGTTGTTTTGGTATCATATGCAAAATTTGAAGTTGTACATGAAAGATCGTCATCGATGTCATTAATATAAATTAATAAAAGAACGGGTCCGAGCACTGACCCCTGTGGCACACCACTTGTGAAATTTTTCCAGTCCGAAGCCTTACCGTTTATTACTACTTGTTGATTATGCCCAGTAAGCCAATTCTTAATCCATCGAAGTACATATCCTTCTATGCCATGAGCTTTTAATTTGCGGCGTCCACAGTGGCCTATCCTGCGGCACTCGTCATATGACGGGCGCCATTTTAAGGCTATTATGAGCGCTGAGAGAGAAGCCAGGCATTGGAGGGAGTATAGGCGGTCTTCAACCGCTCGTCACGGCGTCCGGGCACCCACTGAAGCCCGACATACGGCTGTCTCACTCATGTGCTGTCTCTCACACATAAAAAAAAAAAAAAATATTACCACTATCTTTGCCTTCGTTTGCAAGATCGTTGCAAGATAACCAGATGTCGTACAAGGATGATACAGGTGTCCTTGGAAAGCTCATCATCGTCCTTTCACGGATATATACTTGTATTACACTCTGGTTCTAGCTTATGCATGAAAAAAAGCATGGAATGAAGGTAATTTTCGGCAAATATACCCGCCTAGCGCTACGATGAGATACTCAAGGCATCAGGATTGTGTTAATTTTATCAAGAGACGCTTGTGGGGTACTTTATCGAATGCTTTTTGGAAATCAAGGTAGGCAATGTCGACGGCTTTACTTTCGTCATACATGTTGAAGTTGGCGTGAAAAAAGTCAAAGAGATTTGTTAGGCATGAATGCTTGTATCGGAAACCATGCTGTGTTGGTGGTGTAATGGTTTAGATGCTTATGTTCTGGGTGTGGTGTCCCGAGTTCCAATCCCGGGAGGATCAATGCTTTCAAAGGATTATTCTAGTGCATTGGGGTTTGTAATGGAGGATTAATGTTAATAATGTTAATTATAGTATTTTCTTCTAAATGGTTTACAAGTTTATCTCTGATAATTGTTTCGAGCAATTTACATATGAGTGAAGTCAAACTTATGGGATGGTAGTTGCTAGGTAGTGATTTGTTTCCTTTTTTGAAAATAGGTGTTATATTAGCCAATTTCCATTCATTGGGTACAATACCACTTCGCATTGTATTGTAGAAAAGTAGTGCTAATGGTTTTGATATCTCGTCTCTTAATACTTTTAAAACTCTGGGATAAATAGTATCAGGTCCAGAGGATTTATTAGACTTTAGATTGTTTATGCTGTTTAGTACATCTACTTCCGTGATTACGATATCACTTAAAACATCATTATTGTTTATTATACATGGTGTGGCATGAGGAATTGAACTCAGATCTTCTTTGGTAAAGAGTGATGCAAAAACGTTATTGAGACTATTACTCATCTGGACTTCATCATCGACAAGATCTCCATTTTCATTAGTAAGTGGTCCGATATGAGATGTTATCACCTTTTTACTTCTAATATATCCATAGAATTCTTTTGGATTTGGCTTACTTAAGCTTGCAATACGGGATTCCAAGTTTTTCTTACTTCGTTTAATCAGTTTTTTGGCATTCCATCGGAAAGTAAGTTAGCTTAACCTGTCTGATTCATTCTTCGTTCTATTGAAAGTATTGTGGGCAGTCTTTTTGGCATGTAGACAATTCTAAAATTCCGTGTTCCACCATTTAGGCTTATTGTTTCGAGTTGGGCGTCGATTTTTCATAAGGATGCAGGAAGTTATGACATTATTATATATTTCTGAGAAGGAGTTCCATATCTCATTAGCATCACTGATGTGGTTTATGAATTTCCAATCTGTTTTGGCAAATATAGTCCGTAGTTCATTGAAATTGGCTTTCTTGAAATTGGGTACCTTTTCATTACTCTCATTTGATTTATTGATTAGGAATTTGATGTTGAATATGATCGAAAGATGATCACTTGTATTAAATTAATATCTGACTCTCACTTGGTTTACTAAGTAGTCTTTAGTCGCATAGATTAGATCAAGAATGTTGTTGTCCTGTGTTGGATATTGAACAAATTGAAATAATGTTAGAGATTCACCCCACTGTGCTACTGGCAAGTTTAAGTCTCCAAAAAGTACGACATCTTTGTTATCATTAATTTCAGCAATTTGGTCATAGACTATTCTATCAATGTTAAGTGATTGTCCAGGGGGGCGATATATTTGTTCAGGAGTTATCTTTTCTTGAAACTTATTTTTCAAATGAACATAAATTATGTCAATGTTATCTATAGATGATTTTGTTTCTAGCACGGGATGAAGATCTTTCCTGGCGTACAGCAAAACGCCTCCCCCATTTTTGTTTATCCGACTACATTTAAACATTGCATATCCAGGAATGTTGTATTCAGCTAAATAGTTTCTATGTTCAATGTTTAACCATTAATCGGTGATTCCTATTATATCAACATTTTCTGTAAAAACGATTTCTTCAAGGTCTGAACATTTGTTACAAATACTTCGATCATTTGCAAACATTTCCTTATTATTCCGAAGAGAGTGGTTGCAGTTGATTTGTGAATTTGCTTGATTTCCAGAGTATAATATTTTGTAGGATGTGGGCGGATTTCTGTTTACATCTCTTGCTGTCCTCGGTCCTCGCTGTCCTAGATCCGTATCCCATTCTGTCCTCAGTTGGCTTCGGATCGTGTCCGAAAATCCTTTACGTCAACGTTTAGCAGGCGGCCAAGTCACGCTGTTCCCACTTAGTTCAGATGGAGCCCATCATCTGAGAATAAATTATCTTCATGGAAGAATTACTTTATTATTAACGTAATAAATTACTTGCAAACTAAAATTTGAAAAAAAAACTGTCCTTTTATTGAAACACTGAAACCATAAATAGACCTTTTAAGAAAGAGATGTTTGAATCTAACTAAATGTACCACTTTGAATTATTCACTTTGAATGTACGTAAGTTAAAAATAAATGAGATATATTCATTACCAGATACTAGAGAGAGGCGACTAGCTAGCAGGAAAAGCTCATGTTATTCCTCAGGAGCGCTGACATATCCTAGCCGATTTGCGCTTGTCACTCACAACCAGGAAGAGGGTGACAGGTCGCTTTGCTGCTCGTCCATCCGCCACACTCAGGTCCCTTAGCCGCTTATACGTCTGCCACACACTTTACGGTAGAATATTAATATGGCTGGATATAAGTTGGAGGTAATATCTGAACAGGAACAGGGACTCAGGAAGTGTAGGAATTGATTAAACTCGTAGCGTAGGTTGCTCTTCGAAGATGTAAGGTCTTTGTCCACACCCAAAAGTTTTGGATGAGGACCGCCACTGATACCGCCATGTAACGAGCATACACTTGGTCTTTTCTTTGACTTGGAAAAGGCCTATGACACAGAATGGAGATTTGGTATTGTGAAAGAATTGTGTAAGCTAGGCTTGACCAGGAAATTGATGTAGTTTATCCACAGCTTCCTGCTCACTCACTATATCAGTATTAGGGGTGGGAGTTGTCTTTCTGATGAATTCTGCAGTGTGAGGGGGTTCCTCAGGGGAGTGTGTAATTGTTTCTTGTTTCATAGTGGCTGTAAACGGTGTTTTTGGCGAGGGTTTCGAAGGAACCATTGGTGCAAAGATCGTTGTGTGTAGATGACTATGGGATATATTTTTCAGTAGCTGATTCCGACATAGCAAGGCTACACTTGCAGAAAATCATCGATTTGGCAGTCCAGTGGGCTAATGAGTGGGGTTTCTCTTTTTCCCCTCAGAACACTTTGGCAATAACATTTTCAAGTAAGTAAACTTCAGTTGTACCCCAATGTCTTCTGAATTATATTATTTTACCATATGAGAGTGAAGTAAAATTTATAGGGCTCACTCTGGATAGCCATCTTACTTGGAAGGAACATATTCTTAATCTTAAGGCATGTGTTACACGGTCCTTGGACATCCTGAAAGTGCTTAGTAATATGTCTTGGGGTGTGGACAGTTCATCCCTACTCAGGATTTATGATGGTCTGTGCCGATCAAAATTGGAGTATGTCTGTCAGATATATTCTTCAGCAAGTAAGTCTACCTTAAAATTGTTGGACCTGGTACACAATTCAGCCATGCAGATATGCACAGGTGCTTTCCGTACATCGCCTGCAGAAAGCATGTATGTTGTGGCAGGGGAATCGCCTCAGGATCTTCGTAGGAAAGAGCTTGGGTTATGTTTAATGTTTAAAGTTAGCAGTTCCCCTAATAATCCAGCTTATCGTTTGACCACTGATAGCCGTTTCCTTCCACGGTTTGAGGCACGTAAAAGCTTCCTCAAGCCTCTCCAGACTCGCATGATGGAAGTGTTGAGTGACATTCATTTGAACTCTGTTTCAATCAGGGAGATAAGGTTCCCCTCGATTGCCCCGTGGGTTTTATCCTCTCCATCATTAAGCATTCTTCTTGATTACAAGGCAGAATTGGCTTCATCTGCATCAAATCTCTGTTTCTGGATCACTCCCTAGCCCAAAAATCTTCATCGGCATTGTACACTGATGGGTCAAAAATGGCATCTGGTGTGGGTTGTGTGGTTGTATTTAAGGGCACCACTCACCTAGCTCGATTTCCTGGGGTTGCCTCTGTGTTTACTGCGGAGGCATATGCTATTATCCAAGCTTTGAAAGTAGCAACTCCACTGGAACGTATTTCACTATTTACACTGATTCGCAGAGTGTTCTTTCTGCCATTAAAGTTTATTCTCCTGTTCATCCATTAGTTCAGGACATTCAGGCATGGTTTTATCGCTTTGCAACTAGACACACAAAAATATTCGTATCTGTTGGGTCCCAGTTCATGTGGGGATCCAGAGCAATGAGGAGGCTGACACGGTTACAAAAGAGGCTGTACTGGAGTGTGAGTACTGGTTCTTTATCCCCACAGGGGATATGTAATGCGGTATCCGGTCGCTGATTTGGCGACTGTATATCGTGAAAAACCCACAGTTTGAATTTACCGGCTCTCTGTCCCACCTCTTTCACGCCAAAGTATTCTGTGGCATTTATTCGGTTATGTAGACTTTGAAGTACAAGCCTTTATAAAGCATCAACCCTCTCTTCTGTTAGTTCTGTGAAAGAAAGAAAATGCTTTGAAATGCTTGATTACAATACAATTATTAGGAACATAAACATATAGCACATTACAAGTATAACACAAGGGGAAATTTAAGAAAAATAAAGATACCAGCTCACCAGTTGTTTCAAGTAGCACGTCATCTGCAGTGCCTCTCCCTCGAGACCATGAGACAACGGGGTGTCGGATTTATTTGTCATTTTCCCCAGCGTGGTTGGATGTGTTCCGTCTCATTTATACCACTATGCATCGCTGCTTCATCTTCTTCCTCTTCTTCGTGCCTGAAAATGTGAAAATGTTTTCATTCGTTCAAATACTATTGAGCAATATTGTCATTGAGATCATATTTTCATGAGAAAATGTAATAAATGATACTTACAATTAATCTTGGAGCTGGTCTTTTTTCCCGTTTCGACATAGTCTTTCTGTATATGTTGCTTTGCTGGTGCACGTCCATCGTGGATTAATGATGCAGCATTATTTATAGGAATTTCAATAGCGTCATTAGTTTCCAGGGTATGCACATCTTCCATGGCTAACAGCTCAGCCTCATTTTGCTGTTTACGGTGTTCTCTCTGTCCCACCTCTTCCACGCCAAAGTATTCTGTGGAAGAATATATGACAGAACCCCATGCAATAATGTCGATCAGAGAACATAATAATTAGTTGTACAACACGTGGAATCATCACTTTTACAAATATAAACACGAAAATACGAAACATTCAAATAATTAATCGATAGCATTATACTTACTTTTTGCTTTAATTGGCGACAGCTCGCCTGACCGGGCCTAGGAGATTTTCTGTTACTTGGAATTGTTGATTCTCTATTTCTTTGAGAAAGTTGAGAGCATGCGTAGAGGAGTCGGTCATCATTCTGAGTGTGCTCGCGGAGAGGGGTTCAGAGCGTGCCATTAACCCCTTCTGTACCGGCGACGTCCTTTTAACTTAATTTTGGCTACTATTCGACGATTTTCTTCAGTTTTAAAAGTGCCTCCAGCAATTGACAGGCTTGGAACTATCACTAAACCCTTTTTAATACCACAGAACCTTCTTAAACTACAGAAATTCGTATAAATATAGCTAGAAAAACTTAAAAAGCCGTCGCCGGTACAGAAGGGGTTAAGGGTCCTCCGGTCATGACAGCTTCTCGGGTGAGTTGAATTATCTTAAGCCCTCCTCCCCAAAGGTATTTCTCGCAATTTCCTCCTCTGTTCCGAGTGACCCAAAGAGGGCATCTCTAAAGGGACAATCATATAGGTTTGTTTTCTTTGCATTTGTTGGTGGCAGGGGCCTTTTCTTAGAGAACCTACTCGCTGTAGCCAAAACATTCTCTCTATCGTCGTTAGTTAGGTACGAGTGGCAAACGGCCATGTGCTTCCGTAGGTTGGCTGATTCCCTGTAGCAACCGGCGACTGGGCATGGTCTGCCAGGTCTATTTGTTGTCTTGCTGATCGCTTTGGACTATTTACGATTTGGGCCTTTGTTTTCATTTAGAAGCTTTCTTGCACACTGCCACTGCAGGAATATAGTATTCTTTTCTCGGCCTTTCTCTTTCTTCAGTTCATCTAGTTCAGCTTTTTTCGTTTGTATTTGTTGGTCATAGAAATGATCAACAGTCCGTAAAGTCTTAATATTGCGGACACGTTCGATCTCAGTGTTCAGTTGTCGTCTATGATTAATCTTGGAGCTGGGTTTTTTTCCCGTTTCATCACTGATATAAAAGCTAAAACTATCGTTATACATTACTTCTATAAAATCCAATATTGATGAGAAAATATTCCTAACATCGCCATGATGTTCAGCGGAAAATATAGCTATAGTTTAGTATGTATGATAATACAAATATGTTATTTAGCCGGTTTCGGAAATATTGTGAAGAAAAGTGACACATACCACAATTCGCAGCAGAAATATTTACGAATACTAATTGTATACGACAACCATTATAGATTCACTATTTTGTTGTTGATAAAAACATACCAAAATTTGCAGCAGAAATATTTACGAATACTAATTGTTTACGATATAACCATTATACAGTAGATACACTATTTTTGGGTTGATAGAAAAAATATTGTTGTATAGATTCCCTCTATCTTGTGAAGTGTATTTCAATGCAGTTGGGGTGATATGTGTGGATAAAAAGGAGCGATAACATTATTATGTTGGCCGCGGCTAGAAGCTTTTTGGCCCAAGCTGGAGTACTAGCCTAGTAGGGTGGGCGAGCGTTTTACTATACTGCGCGTTTTTTACAGGGTAGGTGGGAGGTGGAGAGTAGGGTCATTTGCTTGGAATCCGTGACCATTTTGTTCCTACCTTTTTCTCTCGATGGATTTGACAACCTGAACCATTTTAAAGGAAAATTAGCTCCTATGTCCCTCTGAAAAATGACGGCTAACTCTGCTAGAGCCTAATATTCAAAATGGCCGCCAACGCCATCTTGAAAAACATGAAATGTAATATCTCTGGCATCAGATGAGCTACAAGGATGAATGAGGTGTCCTTTTTCACTAATTCTGGCATTACAAATCCACTGGAATGGTTATTGTATTGTATTGTATTGTATATTGTATTGTTATTGTATTGTATTATACTAATTGTACATACTAATCTGCCACTTCACTGTCACTACATGATTCAATGTATGAGCCACTATCAGAATCACTGTCCTCACTTTCGCTGCTATCATCACTGTTGTTCTCTGCCTGCGGATTTGTAGGTAGTGGTATGGATGGGGGAAGTGGGGGCTGGGTTGAACGGACAGGCAGACATAGGCCATTTACAAGATGCCATCCTTGGCCGATCGGTGAGGGGTGATTTTGGAGCTGGTAATGCTTTTGCAAATATGCAAGATAGTTTGCACGCTCCAAGTGTGGACGGAGACTGTCCAAGTCAGGCACAAGTCGGATAGTGCTTTTTTTCTTCTGAGCTCTCCACTTCGCTGCCCTCGCATCTCCCAGGGTCTTGCTTTTGGTATCACCATAGACATATCGAATGACAAACCGCTCCAAATCACTGATGACCTGTTCTGTGACTAGGAGCTGTGTACCACATGCTGCTAGCAGGTCGTGTGCCTCTTTAGACTTCTCCAGACGATCTGCGATGAGCTTCTTGCTTGCTCCATAGAAGCCAGAGTTGTGGTCACACCCAGTGAGGACATGAAGTGGTATGATGGATGCAGCCATTGCCTCACTGCACAAACATCGGGCATCGATAAGCTGACGTTTGCGTTTCACACACAGGATTCCTGTTGTCTTCTGAGCAACATATGCCGCATGCACGTAGTTCTCTGTGTCCTCTGTGTCAAGAACGACAGCTGCTGTGTATCTGTCTGACCGGAGCACACTATATATGGTGAGCATTGCCGTATCTGCCTCTGCATGGGAGCATGTGAGCTCTGGCACAAGCTTGCCTGTGGTGAGATTCTTTGCAGTGCTGCCAACTACACAGTAGATGATCTCGGTGCTAGTTGTTGCTGCTGTTTTCTGGAATTCCGTTTGAAGAAATGCCTGAAGGCGGATTTTGTTCTCAGGTTTACCCAGGAGAGCATGGAAAACTTTACTAGAAGGAAATTTATCTTCTGTCTTCATGAAGACATTGCTGATTGGCAGGTTTTTTTGGCGCAGTATTCTCTCACTGTCCTTGATCGTGTAATTCTGATCATATGAATCATTGACGCAAATGATGCGCTCAGCATGCTTGTGTCTCGTTAGAACGAAGTGTACCAACTTCTCTGCATAATCTCTCCAGGTATACTTGGTACCGTCTCCCTTCTCTCTGTCTTCAATGGTAGGAGTTGTTAGGCGCCAGATGAGGCCCATATCAATAATAGACTTGTATACATCAGGCTCTGGAATGACAGTCATAGTTAGTTTTTGTTGAAGCTTGCTTTTCTGTGCCTTACGGATGGTTCCATTGACGTTGAAGATGGAAAGGCACTCGGCTGTAACATGATGCTGCAGGACTTTTTGAAGTTTGAGGGCACCACTCGTTTCAACCAGTCCGAGAACAGAGGCCAAGGCATTACGCTCCATTTCCTCAGTCTATCCCTTCAGGTTCTCACCATCTACTTTCTTCAATTCCTGAGTTGAAAAGTTCAAACGCTTGCTACGGGGAACTCTGACGTTGAGAGACTTGGTCTTGGAATACACTCTCTCATTCAAGAACTGCTTCAGTTTGTTTGTGCCATCCTCTCGCAGCATGAGTACGTCATTGTAACTGATGCCCAGTCCATCTTTGTGCATTATGTCGACTATCTCCCTACTCTTGGTCAGTCCATGTAGCAAGACAGAGAGATTTATCTCAAATGCAGTGCGTTTTCCAGTGATGTAGCTTGTGAGGATAGATGCAATCGATCGGACGGATGGACTGTCATCAATTGCAGACTTATTTGGGTGTTTTAGCCATGTGAGCAGCTTCAGCAGGAGCTCACTGAGGTCTTCTTCTCTCTCCAACTTGTGTATACATGGGAGCCAGGGAATAGTATTTGTCCTGATGACTTGCTCTTTGAGTCGTGCCGCAACATTCATCACCAACTGATCATTGCTGACACCCAATGAAGATATTGCCGCCTTGATGTATGTACCTGCTGCTGTTGTATCATATACCAGTTCACTCACATTCTTTTGAATCTATCTATCTATCTATCTATATGCTCAGGCCCAATCCCCATTTTGGGGGTAGCCGACTCAAGACAGAGCAAGAACAGGGAAAACACAAAAACAACATAAAACAAAAAATAAACACAGATAAAAAACACAAACTCACACACATCCAGGTCACCCAGGAGAAGACCCAGTGACCAGGGTTACCAAGGTCGCTCCAGCACTCCCCCGGCCCCTGACCACCCGGAGAGGTTCCGATCTCGGCAGGCAGACATGCAGCGGAGCCAAAGCCACAAGCCCTCCCACCACACTTCCAGGCACACCCTTCATATTAATCGTCCCCCCGGGCCAGGCGCCTGATGGACTATTATCTAGTCGAACTTGCGCCCGACCCCTTACTCCAAATGACCACGTGTTCACTCAACTATTCACAAGCATTCTCCATTCACTCCTGTCCACCACCACTTCCCCTGCCTGATCTATAGTCATTCCTCTGTCATCCAAAGCCTTTCTTACACAGTCTCTCCATCTCAATGGGGGTCTTCCTGCCCTTCTATCTCCCCTTGTATTCTTTTGAATGCATTCATGAAATCCGATGTCTTCCCCAAATTCATTGACGAGAATTCCTTTAAGTAGCTGGATTTTACTACTGAGTTATGTCCGTGATTTGAGAAAATGCGCTTATAGTCCTGCAGCAGGCCTTGCAGTGTGCGAATTCCATGGTCTTTGAAGATGACTTGACGAATATGATGAAAGAAGAGAGCTTGGGCCTCTCGGAGGTATACACGCTGCAGATGTTAAGTGCTTTCATCTGAAAGGGGCTTGTGGTCGCTTACATATTTGCGCCAGCACGCACGATGGTAGCGGATTTCCAACCCAAATGCTGTTTGACTATCTGGGATGGATGCAATCAGAGTGTCAAGTCTCAATCTCATGACCTCATCTTCCAGACGGACAGTATGTAACTTGAATTTAGTCCAGGCATCTACTGTTGATAGGAGTAAAACCTGCTTGTCACGATCAGTACTCTTGTATGCCCCTTTCATGCACCACACACATAGAGTCTTATCGTGAAGGACACCCATACTGGAGCGGAGCCTTTTAGGTGCACTGGCCTCTGGGGAAGGGTCTTGTTGATCTGATGCTTCATCTCTTTCAAGACGTTCCTCGGATTTGTGTTTGAGTTTATCGGCTTGAGAGAGCTTGCGCTTGCTGGATAATGATGCGTAACAAGTGCTATGCATGTGGTGACCCTTTGGTCCCTTCTCCCAATCCACATTTTCATGTATATGATGAAACTTATCAAGTTCTTTCCATTGTAAAGACTTTTCCCGGATGGATTCCCACTTCTCAGGTGTAATGTTTTCCAAACGATCATCTGCGGTACATCGCTTACCACAGAGTAAAATGCACTCGTATTCATTTAATGTCTTGTCTGGTAACTCTTCACTCTCTCTTCTATTATCCATTATTTCGGTCACTTCACAAGTCGGCGATTTTCATCAGATGGGCATGCGATCCATCTGAAACAGTAAAAAAGTAATATTAGATATACACCACAGGCAGAGAACAACAGTGATGATAGCAGCGAAAGTGAGGATAGTGATTCTGATTTTTTTTTTTTTTTTTTTTTTTTTTTTTTTTTAAAGAGACAATGAACGGAGGAAGGAAAAACACAGATAAAACAAAAAGGTCCATGTGCCTAAAGGCATCCTCCATTCATAAAATGTTTGTAACAACTGGATTTAAACATTTGTAGATTGTAAGTTTGTGGAAAGCAATTCGAGGGAAGTGAATTCCAAAGAGTAGTAGTTCTGGGGATAAATGAATTCTGATAAGCAGAAGTTCTGCATTGTGGAGGAGAAAGTGTAAATTTATGGGCGCTCTCAGCTGCCCTAGTTCTACGGGGAAAGATGTGGAGAGGCGGCACAATTGAAGCAAGTTCCTCGGAACAATTGCTGTGAAAATATCTGTAGAATAATGCAAGGGATGCAACGTTTCTTCGTATGGATAATGTAGGAAGGTCCTGTGTGATTGCAGGGTTATTGATTAATCTAATAGCTTTATTTTGAATTTTGTCCAACTGCCTCAATGCAACTACTCCACTTCCACCCCACAGAGGTGAACAGTAATCCATCTGAGAATGCACATGACTTTTATATATTACGGCCAACTGCTCGCCAGTGAAGAATTCTCGAACTCTGTACAGGAGTCCCAGTTTTTTAGAGGCATTCTTAGCAATGCTTCTAACATAATGTGTCCAGCTCAAGTTAGTAGTTAATGTTACACCGAAAATGTCAATACTAGGGGAAGTGGGAATATTTACATCATTAAAAAATATATGGGAGTCAGTGAGATTCTGTCGGTTAGAAAATTGAATGTACTTGGTTTTCTGTGCATTAAAGGAAACTAGATTCTCTTGTCCCCATTCATTAATTCTAGAAAGGTCCTGGTTCAGAGAAATTGCAGTGTTTATTTTTGAATTTATAAGATCGGGTTGGGTGCAAGAATTGGTAAATGTGAAGGAACTGTGGAGTGTTGAGTCATCTGTGTAGGAATGTATTGGATTATGAGTGGTAGATATGAGATCATTGATATGAATGAGGAACAGAGTTGGGGCCAAAACTGATCCCTGGGGAACACCAGCATTTATTGAGTGAAATTGAGAATAAAGGCCATCTACCATTACACATATTTTTCTGTTATGAAGATAAGAAGAAATTAGTGGAACTAATGATGCAAGGCCGTAGTGTGACATCTTCGACAATAAGGATTGATGCCAGACTCTATCAAATGCCTTTGATATATCCAGTGCTATTGTATGTGTTTCACCATGTTGGTCTGTAGCTTGGTTGATTTGATGCATAAGAAGGCAAAGAATGTCTGAAGTTGATCGACATCGTCTAAAACCATATTGCCTATCACTGATTAATTTATTATTCTCCAGATGCTTAATTATGTGATTATTTAATATAATTTCAAAGACTTTGCCAAGAGTGGAAGTTATAGCTATTGGTCTGTAGTTTGATGGATCTGAAGAGGCACCTTTTTTAGGAACTGGATGGATGTTTGCTTCTTTCCAGGGTACTGGGAAGCATGAGGTATGAGTACACAGACGGAAATTTTTTGCCAATACAGGAGCGAGCACCAAGGAGTAATTCTTAAGTAATATTGGAGGAATTTCATCTGGACCAGGAGTCTTATCTACTGAGAGATTCTGCAAAATAGTTTTGACATGTCTGGTGTGGATCTTAAGTGAGGGAATTTCAGGCGAATTAAAATTAAGTACAGGGACATCTTAATTTATTTCATCTAAGGTTGAGTTGGTGGAGAAAATATCCGCAAGAAGGTTAGCTTTACCTCGTGGGTCACTTACAAGATTGCCAGTCGGAGATTTTAATGGTGGAATGGATGAAGCAGTAGTGAAGTTGGATTTGAATGAGTTAAGAGTAGACCAAAATATTTTGTTATCATTTGGATTATTTAGAAGTTTATTTGCCTGCTTATGGAGAAAGTTTGATTTAGTTAGGTTTAATACAGTTTTGGCATGATTTCTGATGTTTCTAAAGTAATTAAAGGCTTCATGTGTTTTTGATCTTGTGTATGCATTGTAGGCTATTGCTTTTTGTTCAGTTACAAAATTATGGCCTATCACCATTACACAGTTAGCACAATTATGGTCAAACCATTTAGGTGAATTAGATGTTTTACTGTACTTTTGATGAGGAATAAAAGTTTCCATTCCAATTTTTACAAAATCTTGTATGTGGCTCAAGGTGGAGTGTGCATCATTAGAAAAGAAAGAGGTCCAGGGAATATCAATAAAGAAACCTTGAAGACCCTCCCAGTCTGCCCCATCGTAATGCCATTTAGTCACCAAAACAGGTTCAGAGTGGGAAGGTGTGGTAGGTGATAGACAGGTGGCCTGTATCAGACAGTGATCAGAAGATCCAAGCGGGGACCTCACTGTAGCATCATAATTTTCTGAATTGGTTGTTAAAAATAAGTCCAGTAGGTGGGAATTATGATTAGGATTATCTGGTACACGGGTGGGTTGGTTGACTAGTTGAGTGAGATTAAATGAGTCTGCAAATAGCTCACATTCAAGACCAGCATCATCAGTCCTGGCTGCCATTCAACATTATGGACATTACAATCACCCAACACAGTGATTTCAGAAGAAGCATTTAATTTGAGGACACTGAGTTGTGAGGACAGATAATCAAAAAGACTTTGCTCTGGAGGAGTATTTGGGGAAAGGTAGATGCAACATATGTATTTAAATTTACCAGCAGAAATTAATTTGTATATAGAATAATCAAAATAGGGACAATTGAAACTAGTAACCTCCTCCAGGGCAATTTCAGATTTTGCGAAGCAACATACACCTCCTTTAGGTCTGAAATTTTGGAGCAGTTGATAACCTGGAAAATTAAATCTAGATGTGTCAGATGTGGATGTTACTTGAGTCTCTGTCAAAAAAAGGAGAGTAGGGGATTCTGCTTGAAGAAATTGGTTTACAGAATTGATGTTAGAGTGAAGTCCCCTTATATTACTAAAGAAAAAGCTGCACCGACAAGCAACTTTGGGACGTTGCAATGCTCTATGATATTGGCTCAAACAGTGCATCATGTAGTGACAGTGAAGTGGCAGATTAGTATGTACAATTAGTATAATACAATACAATAAAAATACAATATACAATACAATACAATACAATAACCATTCCAGTGGATTTGTAATGCCAGAATTAGTGAAAAAGGACACCTCATTCATCCTTGTAGCTCATCTGATGCCAGAGATATTACATTTCATGTTTTTCAAGATGGCGTTGGTGGCCATTTTCAATATTGGGCTCTAGCAGAGTTAGCCGTCATTTTTCAGAGGGGCATAGGAGCTAATTTTCCTTTAACCCTTAATTAGCGGCGCGCAACATAAGTCGAGTTAAATAAAGCTGGACTATGTGGCGGCGCTCGACATATATCGTGTGGCAATTTCAGCACGTAATGTTGCTGAGAGAGAGAGACAAGTGGTGGCAGGAGAGTAGCGAGCGTATGACTGCTCCCGACCACCGCGGCGAACCTACTGACATGAATCCCACCTCCTCCCTCCCTCTCTCACTCGCTATATACGGAATTGTATGGGGAAATTGCCTAATTACATGCTTTTTGCACTCGCGTTGCACGGTTATTGCAAGAAAACTAGCCATCATAAAAGGATCGTTATGGTGTCATTCGAAAGCTCTGTTTATGCCCTTTCAGGGATAGATACTTGTTTTACGTTCTGGGTCTTATTTAGGCATGAAAATGATCACGTAAACAGCCCTATTTTGGCTAAAAACACCCCGCTGAGCGGTACATATAAATAAACCGCATAGGCCGCTCGTAAGGTGTTAAAATGGTTCAGGTTGTCAAATCCATCGAGAGAAAAAGGTAGGAACAAAATGGTCACGGATTCCAAGCAAATGACCCTACTACCCGCGGCTCACTTCCTATGTAGGCGGGAGAGGGTAGGCCAGGCACGCCAAAGTGTTAATGTGCCACTGTGTAAAAATCATAAAAATCCATCGATTATGTTTCGAGTTACACACCATTTTTCACTTTTTAGATTAGAAATGAAAGTTATATATATTTCAAATTTTGAAATATAGGATTCAGGTTTTATACACTCCTACGAGCAGGTTCAAGCGCTACATGATAAATATTGTTGTATAGACTTCCCTCTATCCTGTGAAGTGTATTTCAATGCAGTTGGGGTGATATTTATGGGTGAAAATGAGCGATAACATCATTATGTTGGCCGCGGCTAGAAGCTTTTTGGCCCAAGCTGGAGTACTAGCTTAGTAGGGCGGGCGAGCGTTTTTACTATACTGTGCGATTTTTACAGGGTAGGTGGGAGGTGGAGAGCGCGGCTCACTTACTATGTAGGCGGGAGAGGGTAGGTGCAGGCACGCCAAAGTGTTAATGTACCACTGTGCAAAAATCATAAAAATCCTTCGAGTACTTTTCGAGTTAAGGGTACTTCACACAGTCAGGAATGCGAGCTAGAATCACTAGGAATAGCTGAAAATTCCGATTCCTTGGCTTATTCGCTGTGAACATCGATGACTCCTAGTGATTCTAGTGATATCCTAGTGATTCCTGTTGACTCCCAGTGACTCCAAACCAGTCCCGGCCGATTGGCCCTCTCCGACAAAATGTTCACCGTCTTAAAGGTTCTCGCCGCGAATTGGACCATTCCCTGTAATACTTCTCACGTGAAAGTATACTATACAGTATACGGGTAGTAAAGTATACTATACAGTATACGGGTAGTAAAGTATACTATACAGTATACGGGTAGTAAAGTATACTATACAGTATACGGGTAGTAAAGTATACTATACAGTATACGGGTAGTAAAGTATACTATACAGTATACGGGTAGTAAAGTATACTATACAGTATACAGGTAGTAAAGTATACTATACAGTATACGGGTAGTAAAGTATACTATACAGTATACGGGTAGTAAAGTATACTATACAGTATACGGGTAGTAAAGTATACTATACAGTATACAGGTAGTCAAGTATACTATACAGTATACGGGTAGTAAAGTATACTATACAGTATACGGGTAGTAAAGTATACTATACAGTATACGGGTAGTTAACTTTTCTCGGTCAAACATTATAAATAGACCTAGTATTAACCTAATAAGTACAATTTCCCACACGACAGTGTATTCACCCAGTGATTGTGTGTAGAGAATGAAATTACGGTAGGTGAGGTAATTAATAATGTGAACAATGTATGGTCAATGTTACAATACCCTACTTGTAGTCTACAAGTTCTGCAACTCCCCTTACCTAACATAACGAGTGGTGGAGTGGAGACGTGTTTGTATGTGTTTTGAAATGTCAGATTCGTTTGGGGGTGCAGAGTGGAGTTTGGATTACTACTTTTTTTTTTTTTTTTTTTTTTTTTTTTAAGAGACAATGAACGGAGGAAGGAAAAACACAGATAAAACAAAAAGGTCCATGTGCCTAAAGGCATCCTCCATTCATAAAATGTTTGTAACAACTGGATTTAAACTTTTGTAGATTGTAAGTTTGTGGAAAGCAACTCGAGGGAAGTGAATTCCAAAGAGTAGTAGCTCTGGGGATAAATGAACTTTGATAAGCAGAAGTTCTGCATTGTGGAGGAGAAAGTGTAAATTCATGGGCGCTCTCAGCTGCCCTAGTTCTACGGGGAAAGATGTGGAGAGGCGGCACAATTGAAGCAAGTTCCTCGGAACAATTGCTGTGAAAATATCTGTAGAATAATGCAAGGGATGCAACGTTTCTTCGTATGGATAATGTAGGAAGGTCCTGTGTGATTGCAGGGTTATTGATTAATCTAATAGCTTTATTTTGAATTTTGTCCAACTGCCTCAATGCAACCACTCCACTTCCACTCCACAGAGGTGAACAGTAATCCATCTGAGAACGCACATGACATTTATATATTACGGCCAACTGATCGTCAGTGAAGAATTCTCGAACTCTGTACAGGAGTCCCAGTTTTTTAGAAAGCATTCTTAGCAATGCTTCTAACATAATGTGTCCCGCTCAAGTTAGTAGTTAATGTTACACCGAGAATGTCAATACTAGGGGAAGTGGGAATATTTACATAATTAACAAATATATGGGAGTCAGTGAGATTCTGTCGGTTAGAAAATTGAATGTACTTGGTTTTCTGTGCATTAAAGGAAACTAGATTCTTTTGTCCCCATTCATTAATTCTAGAAAGGTCCTGGTTCAGAGAAATTGCAGTGTTTATTTTTGAATTTATAAGATCGGGTTGGGTGAAAGAATTGGTAAATGTGAAGGAACTGTGGAGCGTTGAGTCATCTGCGTAGGAATGTATTGGATTATGAGTGGTAGATATGAGATCATTGATATGAATGAGGAACAGAGTTGGGGCCAAAACTGATCCCTGGGGAACACCAGCATTTATTGAGTGAAATTGAGAATAAAGGCCATCTACCATTACATGTATTTTTCTGTTATGAAGATAAGAAGAAATAAGTGG
Organism: Lithodes maja; assembly: GCA_037953745.1. Lineage (NCBI taxonomy): Eukaryota > Metazoa > Arthropoda > Malacostraca > Decapoda > Lithodidae > Lithodes > Lithodes maja. The sequence goes on along the minus strand of JBAKBP010018985.1, from coordinate 24,548 downwards.
AACTAATGATGCAAGGCCGTAGTGTGACATCTTCGAAAATAAGGATTGATGCCAGACTCTATCAAATGCCTTTGATATATCCAGTGTTATTGTATGTGTTTCACCATTGTTACGACTGGGGTTCAAATATATCAGGGCTCTTATTCATTGGACTAGTAATGGCATAAATGTTACAACGGAAAGCGCTAGCTCCAACCTCTGAAGTATATTCCCAGTGAACAAAGAACACAAATACTCTACAGAGTTCTATATGCAATAATAGGCTATCAAACTCTCAATAAATGTGCGTCTACTCTAGGCTTAATGTTATGTGAAAACAGCCTATTACTACCTATAACCGAAGGTGCTTGGTTATCGTATACAAAGTAAGGTGGTAAGAGAAGTTACAGCTTACGTTACTTTAATCAATAAATGTCAGGCACTCCTGCATGAAAGAAAGTGCACTAAAGTCCTTCAACACTAACAAGGAATCTTCTTTAAATGTTAGATGTTATAAAGATGCTCGTATCGGAAATGGAACCCAAAAAGGCAGGCAGCGGAACAATGCTCGTGCAGGCTATGCACACAAAAAGGCAGAATATATAATGCCGTCGGAGCCAAGAATATCCTAAACACTACAACACTAATAATAATCGCCACAATGCAGTATTCCTATCAACAAAAAGAGCCTAAGTCGTTTGTGTCTCAATACATCAAACTAGGCTGCGAAATGCTTGTGTAATCATAAATGGGTATGCATAAAAAGAGTAATTAGGTTAATATACTTAATGTCTACTATGATTGATAAAGTCTAGCTAGAGTCAACGATACGAGATACCGGTGCGCATGGCATGCTGCATAGCCTAGTGCAAATCTCAAGTCTGTGTGTCAAATATTACGTTATACTGAAGGGTAGCTCTCTTGAGAAACCTTAATACCGAAGTATTAAGCGTTCTCCTGGCGTACCTCAAAGACAAACAATCGAGACTAGAACAGTGCAGAATGGTATAGGCAAAAAGCCCTCATTCGTGCATGCTCTACTCTCAATGGCACACAGACTAGGATTTACTCAATCAACTCCAGTTCTCAGGTATGTCGTGCCGCTTTTAACTAAAGCCAGCACTCATAGGAAACAATACCTTTTATATCAGACTCCTAGTCTAGCATTATCTAATCCAGCAGAACACTAATAATTAAAGGAAACAGCTATATGAAAGCCAACCAATGCTTCGTGATCCACTTATCTTAACAACTAACATACACAGGTTATATCAGACCTTAACACACAATACAACTGGCCAGCATGAAGCTGATTTTGCAGAGTTAACCAGAGGGGATATAATGTTAATAAAGGTGGTGAAAGATATGGAAAATGAGAGAGATAGGCCGAGGAAAAGATTCTCAGGTAAGAGCGGGGACAGGTTGCAAGGGATAAAGATGGATGCGTTCTAGAAACCAGATCTGAGAGAGAGAGTGGCGAGGAACTAGTATATATACTTCGCACTAGCTCGAGCCGCGTGGGAAACTAGCGGTTGCAAGTCGTCCAGCCACTAGCAGCATGGTAAGGACCCCTCTCCAACAACCCCCGCGAGGCAGCCAGCCGTGATGTCATCGAGCGGGACAAAAAACACTGCGCGCCCCCTCTCTCTCTCCCAGATCCTATCATTACTAGTTAATGACAAAACATATACTTTACAATTAAATATATAAAGCCTTGACATGGGCGAAAACAAAGAGCCTTTCTGGACTGCCCATGACACGAGCTTTCATATGAAATAAAGCACACTCTAATACATAAACTGTAGCCCCATCCACTGCCCTGGCGATACTAGCGAGTCACTGTACGACAAGCCATGCGGTTCTAACGGAGTGGTCAACGTCACACCCCCCCCCAAGATTTTTCTCAGAGGCCCCAAGGCTCACAAAAATCTGATGGTTAGAACCCATGCTATATCTCCACTTTCCATCACCCAGCGGCAGTAAAATATCTGGCACAGTTCTTCAACAAAACATTCTTTTAAAAATTATAACCCTCCCATCACAATAGTTAAATTATATGTAGTTATGCTCCTCAAGAGCGAGCTTCTCTAGCCCAGCATTCTGAGAGGAGTGCAACTCAGAATTACTGCTATAACATACTGAAAAAATTCAACTATCAAAGAAAGTTTTTTATTTGATTTTTATGTTTTTAATTTGTTTATTTCGGCTGCACTATAGGGGCAAGCCTAGTTTTTTCTTCTATACCAAACGCTCAACTCCTGCTTTACGACCCAATACGCTGGGCTACAACCGCGAGCCAACAAGCACCAAGCGCAAAATACTATTCAAACTAAAGCAGGAGGCTACCCGTGTGTCCAATCTACCCAGGATCATATACCCTTGAACGACCATCTGCAACCACGTTGTCACAACCGGCAATATGGCGTATGTCCAGGTTATATACCAATAACCTTAGTGACCACCTGGTCAGCCTCATATTCCGATTGTGAAACTGGTCCAAGAACTTGAGAGGGTGACGATCTGGGTAAACTACAACGACCGGACCATAGGCTGGAACACAGACTTCGAAATGCCTCAGAGCAAGTACAACCGCCAGCAACTCCTCCTCGACAACAGAGCAGCTCCCCTGGGCCGAATTGTACTTCTCCGAGCAGAAACTAACAGGATGCTCCAGCCCATCATCGTCCTTTTCCACAAGGACGGCACAGCCCCCCACACCACTAGCCTCCGTTGCTAGTTGGAAAGATAGGCTAAAGTCAGGGGCCCTGAGGATCGGGTGAGTGCACAACAGGTGTTTTACTTCTCTAAACACCTTCTCACACTCAGGCGCCCATTTGAACTTCTTATCCTTCCAGTTATCCTCCACCTGAGCTTGACTGTCCCGTTCTCCTTCTCCACCTTGACTGCTAAACGTCATCACAGGCACAGTGAGAGGCTCAGGGGGGTGCCTCCCATACTCCTTCATGGGATTAACATGACATAACTGATTGCGCTTCCGTCTGTCTGGAGTGGCTACCAAGTAAACCAGGTCTGATAGCTCCTCCACCACCCTATAAGGACCAGTGTACTTTGCGGATAAGGGGTGACCTACAAGGGGCAGTAGAGTCAACACCTCCTGACCCACGTGAAACTCCCTGAGTTCAACCTTGAGGTCGTACCTGTCCTTCATGAGGGCCTGAGAGCTAGTCAAATTACGGCCAGCCAACTCCAGACTGCGCAACATCCGTTCTCGACTGTTGAGGACACACTTGAGCATAGAACAAGGTTTTTCTGCGCCCTCCCATACTTCTTCAACCCTATGGAGAGGCCCTCTGACACGGTGTCCAAAGACGAGCTCATTAGGGCTGAATCCCAAACATTCACCAGGTACCTCCCGTGCAGTAAACAAAACAACATGAATCTCCTGCGGGTAACCATACCGGGAAAAACACACTAGCAAGCCTCGGACCACCGTCTTCGCCGACCCATTTCTCATAGGGTACGCGTCAGGGTACCTTGTTGCCACACTTCCCAACTGTGCAACACTGTCCTCCTTCAACTCACATTCAAGAACCTCCGGGTCTTCCAATTTCAACTTACGAATGTCCGAAGGAGCAAGCCTATCCAAGTGTTTGCGAAACAACTCATGCCCCCCTCCTACATTAAATTTGGCCTCCCGTTGCTCTCTCTCTGCGTACCGTTGCTGTCTCATCGTCTTTTTAAGCCCATCCTCTGCCTTTTCCACAACAGTTACTGGGTCTTCTTCAGACTCGATATTTGGTCCTAATACTGAGTCCCCGAGAATGTCCGCTGATACTAAACTCTCAACCGCATCAACTTTCAACCCCTTCTCGGTACCCTTCCTCCGCTGATCTAAAGATTGTTGACCAGAATGTGACTCCCTGGATGCAGAATCTCCGGTGACAACACACGCCATAGGCTGTCCCGGACACTTCTCAACCCACTCCTGCTCCTCCCTACTCACGTCGGCCAGCTTCTCGGCAACGACCAAGGGTGGAGCCTCAGAAGTAGGTCCCGCAAAGTCGTTGCCGAGAAGGAGGTCGACGCCCCCAACAGGCAACTTCTCCACAATCCCTACATCCAGGTCACGAGTCACACCATCAACTTCCACCTTCATTCTCACAAGCGGGTATGACCTTGTCGCATTAACTCCCTGAACCACAACCACCCGCGCCGTATTGATAGGTTTACCAGTGCAATTTCTCAACAGTGTTTGCGATGCCCCAGTGTCACGCAAAATTCTCACCTCATGTCTTCTACCCCCCCACTCCACACAACCGAGTCCCCTGTGGTCACTAAAGGCATCACGGACAGGGAATAAGCCTTCCGGATCCTTCTGCACTGGCAGTGTATTTACCTCGGAAGAAATGCCTCTAACAAACTCCGATGTCCTCTTGAACACTCCAATGCCGTGAGCAAAAGACACGGCTGCCGGAGGAGGTCGACTAGGGCACTCATTTGCCTTATGACCCTCCTGGTGGCAACTAAAACACATAAATTTTGGTTTCGGCTTATACTGTGATGTAAAAGGCCCCTGACTTTTCACATACGGTGTGGTGTAAGGTTTGGATTCAGTTTTAGTTTCATGGCTCTTCTGTTTAAATGTGTCATTGTTACGGGGAGGGGGAGGATAACGGTCCTTAGCACTTACATCGTACTTCTGTGAGGACCCGCAACCCCGAATCAACGACAGCCGTCGATCAGCCATTTCTGCTGCTTCGACTAGAGTTCTTGGGTTTTTCTCCTTCAAGTTCAAAGTTAGATCACCGCCCGTGCTCTTAAAGAACTGCTCCAACATCATTAACTGCTTAATTTCATCAAATGTTGTGACCTTCTCCGATCGGAGCCAGTTCCCCATAGCATCGGACAAGTCCCGGGCGTGTTCCAAAAAGGTGCTATCTCTTCCCTTAGTTACACCCCGGAACTTCAAACGGTACGTTTCTGGTTGCAATTCATAAGCCCTCAGGACAGCCTCCTTGAGATCCTCATACACAATACATAACTCCAAAGGTAACGCATCATAGGCTTTAAGACCCTTGCCTATTAATCTAGAGGATACAAGTGCTGCCCATTTATTCTCTGGCCACTGGTGTTCCTGGCACTTCTTCTCAAAGCGTGTGAAAAATTCTGTTACACCACTCTCATCAAACACTGGAACCAGTTTCAATAAGTGCGAGAGAGACTGCTCATGAACACGGTTACCAGCCCCAAGTCGCTGTCCCGTTGTCTCTACTCGCGACTTCTCTACATCCATGTCGGCACAGTACCTAGTCGACTCAGCTTGGATTTTTGCTAGCTCTATTTGCTGGTGACTTTTTCTCTCATCTATCTTGGCTAATTCTAATTGCTGCTGAAGCTGAAGCTCAGATACCCTTTGTTGCTGCTGAATCTTAGCTAATTCGAGCTGATACAATAATTCTGGAGTTAACCCTTGAGGAGGTGAAGGTGCTACAATGTTTGAAATTACGGTGGTCCCCCCAGGGGCAACCCACCCTGCCAGTCACCACCCAACTGCGGAAGCGTACCCGGGGTCGGCAAACTACTGGGATGGCTGGGAGTCGAGTGTAGGGGAAGCATGGCCGAAGGGCTCTGAGCACTCAACCCATCTCGCTCACCAGTCACCCTGCCCAGTACACACGTTATCAAGTTATCCTTGGTCATGCTGCTAGTAACCGCATGACCGATAGCTGTGGCCAGGCATTGAAGACCGTACCGATCCATACCCTCCAACCGCTCGGCAGTAACAGGCCATTGCAAAAATATCCTAGCATCCTCCTCACAGTTCACCCGATTAACCCTTTCATCATACTGCTGTTCCTCAGTCTCGACATTACGTACTGTGTCTCCATTCTCCTCTGATCCGGTATAAGACATGATGCACACAAAAATTTCTCACCACAATATTCAGAAAAGAAGTACCCCAAACTCTTATACCTCAATATACACACAAAAATTCTCGGAAATACTCAAGGGCTATACTATGTTGCGAAAAATATATTCCTGCTGATCCCCGCAAAATATTCTCCAAAACAACAAATGTTCCCTGCTAATAAATGTAGGTTCACCAAATCCTAGGTAAGGTCACCATTTGTTACGACTGGGGTTCAAATATATCAGGGCTCTTATTCATTGGACTAGTAATGGCATAAATGTTACAACGGAAAGCGCTAGCTCCAACCTCTGAAGTATATTCCCAGTGAATAAAGAACACAAATACTCTACAGAGTTCTATATGCAATAATAGGCTATCAAACTCTCAATAAATGTGCGTCTACTCTAGGCTTAATGTTATGTGAAAACAGCCTATTACTACCTATAACCGAAGGTGCTTGGTTATGGTATACAAAGTAAGGTGGTAAGAGAAGTTACAGCTTACGTTACTTTAATCAATAAATGTCAGGCACTCCTGCATGAAAGAAAGTGCACTAAAGTCCTTCAACACTAACAAGGAATCTTCTTTAAATGTTAGATGTTATAAAGATGCTCGTATCGGAAATGGAACCCAAAAAGGCAGGCAGCGGAACAATGCTCGTGCAGGCTATGCACACAAAAAGGCAGAATATATAATGCCGTCGGAGCCAAGAATATCCTAAACACTACAACACTAATAATAATCGCCACAATGCAGTATTCCTATCAACAAAAAGAGCCTAAGTCGTTTGTGTCTCAATACATCAAACTAGGCTGCGAAATGCTTGTGTAATCATAAATGGGTATGCATAAAAAGAGTAATTAGGTTAATATACTTAATGTCTACTATGATTGATAAAGTCTAGCTAGAGTCAATGATACGGGATACCGGTGCGCATGGCATGCTGCATAGCCTAGTGCAAATCTCAAGTCTGTGTGTCAAATATTACGTTATACTGAAGGGTAGCTCTCTTGAGAAACCTTAATACCGAAGTATTAAGCGTTCTCCTGGCGTACCTCAAAGACAAACAATCGAGACTAGAACAGTGCAGAATGGTATAGGCAAAAAGCCCTCATTCGTGCATGCTCTACTCTCAATGGCACACAGACTAGGATTTACTCAATCAACTCCAGTTCTCAGGTATGTCGTGCCGCTTTTAACTAAAGCCAGCACTCATAGGAAACAATACCTTTTATATCAGACTCCTAGTCTAGCATTATCTAATCCAGCAGAACACTAATAATTAAAGGAAGCAGCTATATGAAAGCCAACCAATGCTTCGTGATCCACTTATCTTAACAACTAACATACACAGGTTATATCAGACCTTAAACACACAATACAACTGGCCAGCATGAAGCTGATTTTGCAGAGTTAACCAGAGGGGATATAATGTTAATAAAGGTGGTGAAAGATATGGAAAATGAGAGAGATAGGCCGAGGAAAAGATTCTCAGGTAAGAGCGGGGACAGGTTGCAAGGGATAAAGATGGATGCGTTCTAGAAACCAGATCTGAGAGAGAGAGTGGCGAGGAACTAGTATATATACTTCGCACTAGCTCGAGCCGCGTGGGAAACTAGCGGTTGCAAGTCGTCCAGCCACTAGCAGCATGGTAAGGACCCCTCTCCACCAACCCCCGCGAGGCAGCCAGCCGTGACGTCATCGAGCGGGACAAAAAACACTGCGCGCCCCCTCTCACTCTGTTCTACTCCCTCTCTCTCTCCCAGATCCTATCATTACTAGTTAATGACAAAACATATACTTTACAATTAAATATATAAAGCCTTGACATGGGCGAAAACAAAGAGCCTTTCTGGACTGCCCATGACACGAGCTTTCATATGAAATAAAGCACACTCTAATACATAAACTGTAGCCCCATCCACTGCCCTGGCGATACTAGCGAGTCACTGTAGGACAAGCCATGCGGTTCTAACGGAGTGGTCAACGTCACACCATGTTGGTCTGTAGCTTGGTTGATTTGATGCGTAAGAAGGCAAAGAATGTCTTCAGTTGATCGACATCGTCTAAAACCATATTGCCTATCACTGATTAATTTATTATTCTCAAGATGCTTAATTATGTGATTATTTAATATAATTTCAAAGACTTTACCAAGAGTGGAAGTTATAGCTATTGGTCTGTAGTTTGATGGATCTGAAGAGGCACCTTTTTTAGGAACTGGATGGATGTTTGCTTCTTTCCAGGGTACTGGGAAGCATGAGGTATGAGTACACAGACGGAAACATTTTGCCAATACAGGAGTGAGCACCAAGGAGCAATTCCTAAGTACTATTGGAGGAATTTCATCTGGACCAGGAGCCTTATCTACTGAGAGATTCTGCAAAATAGTTTTGACATGTCTGGTGTGGATCTTAACCTCTGAAGTGCGCACGGGGGTAAATGAAAACCTCCCCCTGTGCTGACGTATTTGAGGTTTTTAGTCACTAAAATATTCATTGTACCATTAATAGCATTAATAATTATCCATATGCGCCTATTATGGGTTGATTATAAAGGTATTAACCTGAAACAACAATAAAACGAGTGAAAACAGCGTTTGGATGGTCAAAATCGGAGATATAGCCCGCGAGTTGTATAATCTATGGGTGAGGCAAACTCCTTTCCCGCCAATTTCCCCCAAGGCCACTGAGACACAGTCGATCGATACTCTCTCTCTCTCTCTTGCACTCGATGGCCATCAGTGATGACAACACCCTGCTTGCAACTCGCTAATGTTAGCACGAAAATATACCTCAGAATAAGGGAAAAATAGGGAAAATAGGTGATAACTGAGGAATAGGAGGAAAGTGGGGAAGGAGGGGAGGTAGAGGACTGAGATTTTGCATGGCCCAGGGGCCAAAAAAAAAAAAAAAAAAAAAAAAAAAAAAATAAAAAAAAAAATTTTTTTCGATGTAAAAAGTTGATTTTTAGTTTTACTTACTCCAGAGAGTCTTCCCGCAGTCCGCCGGCCGAACTCTAAAGAGTCTTCCCGCAGTTCCCGGGTTAAGTGAGGGAATTTCAGGCGAATCAAAATTAAGTACAGGGACATCTTGATTTATTTCATCTAAGGTTGAGTTGGTGGAGAACATATCTGCAAGAAGGTTAGCTTTACCTCGTGGGTCACTTACAAGATTGTCAGTCAGAGATTTTAATGGTGGAATGGATGAAGCAGTTGTGAAGTTGGATTTGAATGAGTTAAGAGTAGACCAAAATATTTTGTTATCATTTGGATTATTTAGAAGTTTATTTGCTTGCTTGTGGAGAAAGTTTGATTTAGTTAGGTTTAATACAGTTTTGGCATGATTTCTGATGTTTCTAAAGTAATTAAAGGCTTCATGTGTTTTTGATCTTGTGTATGCATTGTAGGCTATTGCTTTTTGTTCAGTTACTCTAGCACAATTATGGTCAAACCATTTAGGTGAATTAGATGTTTTACTGTACTTTTGATGAGGAATAAAAGTTTCCATTCCAATTTTTACAAAATCTTGTATGTGGCTCAAGGTGGAGTGTGCATTATTAGAAATTGATGGAGGGGCATTGTAGTCGCCGGGTTAATATTTGTGCCAGCGGAATCATGGCTTGGTTGTTCAGGGGCCGTTGTAGTCGCCGGTTAATAATCTAGAAGATCTGCAACTCCCCTGACCTCACCGAAGCAAACTAACACAACCTATAAGTGTTACCTATATTAGGTAATCGTATGAAATATTACAGAACTCGGTAACGAATGAAAACAAGAAGGTGTGATGGATTAACTATCCACTATTTAGACAATAGTTTAAATATATTTGTGCACCATTTTTCACTTTTTAGAAATGTAAGTTATATTTCATATTTTGAAATATAGGATTCAGGTTTGATACACTCCTATGAGCAGGTTCAAGTGCGACATGATACAAGATCTATTCACTTCTATGTGCAAGATAAAGCATAGTACGACCAAATACGAATATACAGTATATATAGTGTACTTACAACAAAACTCTGTTCGGCGGCCGTAATCGCGAGAGAGAGAGAGCCGGCGGCGGAAATTTCACCACGGTGGACGAGTGGAACACCTCGAAGATGTGTCCTCGTTGCTAGGTACGGGCCTCCTGTCCGAAGGCTAATTACTGACTGACCTTGGGTCAAGCACTGTTACCTAAGAATATCTCGCATTTGCTCAAAGCACTAACCGGTACCCTGTACAGATGAACGAAGCACTAGACGATACCCTTATGAACGAAGCACTAGACAGTACCCAGTCCAGATGGGCGAAGCACCTAGACGGTACCCTGTCCAGATGAATGAAGCACTCAACGGTATATTTTTGTCAACTGGCTAAACCATAATATTATGTCAGACCCAAAATTCTTCCGCAGGAGCGGTCAGGAAGAAGAACCCAAAGTTACACAGTCAGAGCGACATAATTCGACGTGTCTTCTCCCTCCCTCCCTCACTGAATGTGGAGGCACCCTGTATGAGCGGAGCACGGGTTAGAAGTTGTTTGAGAGACTGGGTTGGGGTGCGGGAGCAGTGTTGTGTATATGTTGTGTATTCTAGTCCAGGCGGAGCGATATTGTAGATGGACAATTGGCCGCTCCTCAATCTTGAGGGGTTGGCGTGCGATGATCTGTATAATTCACCTGCCTCGGTTATTGTTTTTGGAGTGAACGCTATTGGGTGTGATTCATTCGGGCTCGCCTATGATTTAGCAGCTCTATACCCCTTGTGACATCTACCAGCGTTTGCAGAATCGCCTCTCGTTAGCCACTAGCTCTCGCCAGGGACATTGAAATGGGCTACAGTTATCAGAGAATGTTGGTTTTTCTTTCCTAGTACTCGCATTGTTACAGACAGTCCAGTGGTGGTCTTTATTTTCGTCTGTGACAATGGGAAGTATTTTATATCATTAATAGAATATAAGATGCATTGTATAGAGTTAAGGAGAGAGAGAGAGAGGCGAGAGCGTGGTGGTAATATGTGCGTGCGTATGTATGTGCTGCCTCGCTTGGAGGAGTTTTCCCGCTCGCGGGGGCTTTCCCTCGCCTTTGATTGGCTGGTGGATCCTGGCACGTCCTAGGGATGCCTTCTGCCTTGTGACGTCTCGGCCCGTGATTGGCCGACCATCGCGCCCTTGTGGGCTCCTGTGTAACTAGCCTCCTCCATGAGGGTTCCCGGGAGCTGCCCTTCTCAGGACAGGCTTGGCGTGCATGCTTCTAACATCCCTTTACATACTCTCTCCCGATCACCCCATTTACCACTGTCTCTCTCTGACCTTCTTCTTTTCCATTGCTCCTCACCTTTATTCAATTACTTATCCCCTTGGGTTCTGCATACGGTTTCCATAGCCGGCCCACTGTATTGCATGTGCCGTCCTCTGAGATATTTACATGTACTTAGAATAGGTTTTGAGGGTTCTTAGTTAGTAGAGGTTAAGAACTCTGTGTGTGTCTCCATTATTGATTTAGTGTTTCTGCTCTTTGATTTAATCCTAGACTGGGATAAGGTAACTGTAGTCGTCGTCACCGATGTGTGTATGGTTTGCTTATACCTACACGACTTCGACCGGTCCTGTGGTAGCCTCTGTTGTCTTTTCGCCTGCATTCTTTACGAGTGCAGCATTAATATTAAATAATAGATTATTTAAAATATAGATTATATTAAATAATCACATAATTAAGCATCTGGAGAATAATAAATTAATCAGTGATAGGCAATATGGTTTTAGACGATGTCGATCAACTGCAGACATTCTTTGCCTTCTTACGCATCAAATCAACCAAGCTACAGACCAACATGGTGAAACACATACAATAGCACTGGATATATCAAAGGCATTTGATAGAGTCTGGCATCAATCCTTATTGTCGAAGATGTCACACTACGGCCTTGCATCATTAGTTCCACTAATTTCTTCTTATATTCATAACAGAAAAATACGTATAATGGTAGATGGCCTTTATTCTCAATTTCACTCAATAAATGCTGGTGTTCCCCAGGGATCAGTTTTGGCCCCAACTCTGTTCCTCATTCATATCAATGATCTCATATCTACCACTCATAATCCAATACATTCCTACGCAGATGACTCAACACTCCACAGTTCCTTCACATTTACCAATTCTTTCACCCAACCCGATCTTATAAATTCAAAAATAAACACTGCAATTTCTCTGAACCAGGACCTTTCTAGAATTAATGAATGGGGACAAGAGAATCTAGTTTCCTTTAATGCACAGAAAACCAAGTACATTCAATTTTCTAACCGACAGAATCTCACTGACTCCCATATATTTTTTAATGATGTAAATATTCCCACTTCCCCTAGTATTGACATTCTCGGTGTAACATTAACTACTAACTTGAGCTGGACACATTATGTTAGAAGCATTGCTAAGAATGCCTCTAAAAAACTGGGACTCCTGTACATTGTTCGAGAATTCTTCACTGATGAGCAGTTGGCCGTAATATATAAAAGTCATGTGCGTTCTCAGATGGATTACTGTTCACCTCTGTGGGGTGGAAGTGGAGTGGTTGCATTGAGGCAGTTGGACAAAATTCAAAATAAAGCTATTAGATTAATCAATAACCCTGCAATCACACAGGACCTTCCTACATTATCCATACGAAGAAACGTTGCATCCCTTGCATTATTCTACAGATATTTTCACAGCAATTGTTCCGAGGAACTTGCTTCAATTGTGCCGCCTCTCCACATCTTTCCCCGTAGAACTAGGGCAGCTGAGAGCGCCCATGAATTTACACTTTCTCCTCCACAATGCAGAACTTCTGCTTATCAAAATTCATTTATCCCTAGAACTACTACTCTTTGGAATTCACTTCCCTCGAGTTGCTTTCCACAAACTTACAATCTACAAATGTTTAAATCCAGTTGTTACAAACATTTTATGAATGGAGGATGCCTTTAGGCACATGGACCTTTTTGTTTTATCTGTGTTTTTCCTTCCTCCGTTCATTGTCTCTTAAAAAAAAAAAAAAAAAAAAAATGTGTTGACTGAGGGTTTGAGCCTGTTCCAGTTCCACACTTTGCTGCCTCATTGCTTGTCTTTAGAGGGTCGCCAGGATAGAACCAGATACTTGTGATCTGGATCTATCAAGAGAGCACTCTAGTCAATTAACATAACTTAAAGGATGCAGTCTTAAGGACATCGCTAGGCTACGAGCCTGTCTTGCTCAACCACAGTTCCTTACCTAGAGTATCCCAGCTAGACATTATTAATCGAGTAGACACTTATTAGTATTTAATATAAGCTCTTTGATATGTATGCATTATTATTCACAGCATTTATTAGTCTAGGTTGTTGTTGAGTTGCACAACCATAGCAGACTGTTTCGTTGATGAGGAAGTACTTCTTTTAGTGTCTAGCATTGCTACCGTTGCGCAATTATGGTATTCTTGTGTCAGTTAACATTATATGTCCTATCTTATAGTGTATTCAGTTTACACGTGTGGTGTCCTGCCTCCTGCCTTTATATAGTTTAAGATACGAGCATCTTATGAGCATCAGACTTTCTTCAGAAGTTTCCAGGTCTATGCTGTAGGACTATAATTCACTTTCTTTCAGATAGGAGTGAAGAGTTTATTGTTGTTTAGAGTAACTATATTGAAGCATCTTTTTATTGTATTAAATCTTGCAGTGATTTAATTGATCTTTCCATAGATTCCTTTTTATGCATTTTAACGTAACTTTCATCTTGTTTGTTATCAGGCTATACCAGTGTGGGTTAGCCTGAAGTAGAGTACATTTATGCCCAGTTAAGGATACCCCGTTATCGCAGATTAACTCTGGAGGGTATAGGTGTTTTTGTTCGCCGGCATATAAGTTCGAGGGTTTGGATCTAGCGTACCGTTGTTGCATAGTGCCCTATTACTAGTCCAATCATTAAGTGCCCTTGTTTTATTCGTAGCCCCGGTCATAACACCCTATGCTGATGTGTACAGAGAGAGAGACACAATCTATCCAGAGCCGTACGCGATGATAGAAAGTCTCCCGGAGACATCATTCCCCGAGTGAGGGTCCCTTACAGTGGTTCACCTAAACTAGTTACACTCGTTACTCAGTTTGGGATTGGTGGCCCCATTGAACATAATGAAGTTGGTCAGTATCATGTGGAATCATCGAATGATATACATTTCGCAAAAGGGTTAGAAAGAGACACTGTGGAAAATAGATGTCTCTTCTTCAAAGAATGTGTTAAAAAGCTAGCTATTTGGGCTACGGAACTGGAGCAAGGGTCCCACATATATATACCAGCTGGTGTTGGGATGTCAGGACGATATGATAATAAGGATGAATGGAATGAACATTATCTCCCATCGCTTCAGCAGTTGGCTGTGAACCAATGTTAGAGATGTTTAGGGAATATTACCTGACTCAGGTCAGTCTGTAAGGAGTACGGACGGGATATTTTTGCTTGATTTGGGCATAGTCATTAAAATATTTGAGGTATCCATTTTTTGAATGCATATTGGAAATCAGAATCAAATTATAATTCCATTGCAAAGTTTTGGTAAAGCTTGCTCTATTTCTGCCTGTTTTATGGATAGGATAATTCCTTAGGAAACATCATCTTGCAACTGGCTTGTCCATAATACTTATATTAGGGAACATTGTAGATAGTGTTCCCCGAGAGTTTAACTCCGGAAAGAGTGATACACTGAGCATCCCTATACCTAAAACAGCCCAGTTATTTTCCAGATTGGCACTAAAGCTAAATTATTGGGGGTGACACTCTCGAACATTTCTCGATGTAGGCCTTCGTGGCGATCGGATAGATTTCTATTCGAGAGGCCTCCCAACGACCCTAGGCAGAGGACTCTAATTAACCCACAAAACATATTCCGCTATTCAAAAACGAGACTTCGCTGTGATGTGAAAAAGTGTTAACACTATTTTTTCCCAGAGAGGTAAATATTTCGGAGAACCACTCTCCAATTTTTCTTGATGTGGTACCCTATCTCGTTTCATAACACCGAATACTGCATAGTCTGTGGATTTTCCTATAAATAAGTACATCTATGTGGAAAGTTACAAAAACAAGGACTCACGTAGTACAATTTTATTATTCTTATTAGGCAAAATGTACAAATAATTAATTGATATAGGGTCGAATATGGTCGGAGGCACATGGTAATACGATTTTGCCAGTTGGTCCACATACCAAAGGGTTATTGCATTCAATTTCCAACCTTACCTCAAATATCCCTGTAAGACCATTTGCTCTCTAAAGGGATAACATATAGTTCTATATTTTGTGTATTTTAATAAAAACAAATGAGAGTGGTCTGCCGAGGTGTTTCTGAATATTTTCTAGAATGCCGAGGGTCATTGGAGGACCCTCGAATCGAAATATATCAGATTGCCACGAAAGCGACGTCGAGAAATGTTCGAGAGTATCTCCCCGAAAAATTAACCTCTCATGAAAAATTTGAACAATATTAGTTTCCTGTTGTGAAAAATCTGAACAATATTTTTTCGAGAGAGGTGAATTTTGGGGGATTAACTTCTTATGAAATATTTGAACAATAATTTGTTTCCAGTTGTAAAAAAATTGAACAATTGACAAATATTGTTTTGGCGAGAGGTGATTTTTTTTTTGGGGGGGGGGGGGGGGGGGAGACACACAAAAAATTCTCGATGTCAGCCTTTTTGGCGATCGGATCGATTTCTATTCGAGAGGCCTCCTAACGACCCTCGGCAGAGGACTCCAAATTTAACCTAAAAATATTCCGCTATTCAAAAAAAGAGACTTTGCTGTGGTGTGAAATATTTTAATACAATTTTTTTAGAGTGAAATACTGGATCGTCTGTGGTTTTTCCTATACATAAATACAACTATGTGGAAAGTTACAAAAACAAAAAATATAATAGAGTAGTACAATTTTATTATTCTTATTTGGCAAAAATGTACAAATAATTAATTAAAATAGGGTCGGAGAGGGGAGACAATTTTCCAAACCTTACTTCAAACATCCCTGTAAGGCCATTTACCCGTTACCCCATTAAATACTAATATTTGTGTTTGGTTTGCTGTGTCCCAATACCAAATTTAATTGTTTTGTTTATTTTTGTTCTCCTCCCGACTTGATTTGTACTGTCGTTGTATTTCAGTCGTTTTGAATCTACCATAAATAGAGTTCTTTCTTTCTAGGTAGAATTTCATTACATTCCAATCAATTTCCCGTCTCCTTTTCGGGGGAATTTACCCATTAAATGCTTCACATCCTCATATATAGTCGGAATCGTTTGAATTGGCAATGATGGCATTTTGAAAATGTTGACAGATCCATGATTTATCAATTTTGAAGTCTTCTTGACGATGGAAATTGTCGATGCTTCTCTGATCGACCCCTCCAGGGCTGCTTGGTTCATCTGCATCTGTGATCCTGCACTTTCTATGATGGTTGGTGTAACTGGCGAAAAAGGCCCTTGCTCATCCATAAGAGTCGTTGCCTCACTAATGGACCCCTGGAGAACCGCAGACCTTGATCCACAGACCGAAACTGACAAGGTTGATTCATATCTGAAGAGTAAAAAACAATATATATATATATATATATATATATTGTTACGTCCTGATATATATAAACACTGGGCTCTTTCTATTGGACTAGGTATGCGGCAACAAGCAACAACGAAAAACGCTAGATCCAACCCTTATCTATAAACCCAGGCAGCAAACCACCCTAAACCGTCAAGAGTCCTGCCTGGACAACAAGGTATCCTATGACTCGGTTACAGGGTGCACGCACTATAGACTGCTGATAGTCAAGCAGGCTATATAAAAGATCACACAATTAAGTTGACTTAAAGCTTCAAGGAAAAGATAGATAACGGAATTAAATTGCAGAAACAATTTAATAACAAACTAGAAGAAAGTACATTTAACGTTACGTTAATTAATGCAACTAATCACCCCTGCGTGAAAGAAGGTGAAAGCAAACAGTCCTCAAAACATCGTACAGGTAGACAAGATGCAGGTTTCTAAACTGCATGCGGCTACTGTAGGATCTGATGCTTAGCAAAGAAAGTACGTTACGGATTTAGAGAACTCTTAACTCATAAGCAGGAATAAATACTAGTGATAGGCCATACAGTGTATAATGGCATAGGTATAATTAAATAAAGGCAGCAACTCGCAACATAACCACATACAGGTGTGCTTCTCACTCTTAGTCAGGCAAGCCTGCTCGGACAGAGTCTCTAAGCCACACCCTGACTCACAATGCTCACAAAAACGGTAAACTGTGGCACAATAACGAGCATACAGAGATGATAAACCCCTAGCTGTAAATCTGCCAGGTGGCAGAGGTCTAGCCAGAAGGATATAGGCTTCGGATACCCGGGCTGAGCCACCTGCTCTAGCCTAGGGACGGTCCCAAGTCTGTGCGCCAAATTACTCTAATTGAAAGGGTGCTCTCTTGAGAGACTCAGATCGCAAGTATCTGACTCTCTCCTGGCGACCCTAAAACAAAAGCAAGACGTGCTAGCGCAGTGCTGAGTGGACTAGGCAAGGGCCCTCACACAACACAACACTAGACACACAGGGACACAGACAAGAAAATGCCCCCAGACTCCCACGGGTATCCTAGTAAAGTCGTGCGGGTCCACAGGACTCGCACCAGCAGACTTTACTTAAAGGATCGCAAAAAGACTCCCCTCCGGTCTAGCCCCTGCTAACCTGACACAAGAACACACTAGCAAGCATGAAACCACCAAATATGAGACAACAAAAAAGCTTCCTAGGTCTCATTAACAATTACATCTCCGCATAAGGCCCCAAAATCCTATCTAGTTATCTGAGAGCTCGTCGTTAATACAATAATAGATATAAGGTCTATCAAGGGGATGGGATAATTAAATAGATTGGTGAAGTAGTGGAAGGAAGGTATACAAAGTAAGAGAGAAAGTTTCTAAGTGGGGTTGAGAGGGATAGATATCAAGGGGGTCCGAAGGGTACGACAGTGAGGTGAGCTCTGAGTCTTGAATCTGTCTGGACCCCGCCCCTAGGCATGCAGAATACATCCCATGCTTGGCAACACTCAACACAGTTGCCGGGTCAAAATCCTCTACCCCGTGCGTGAGTCGAAACTAAGCCTAACGTTGCAATCAAATGCATGTGGCAGCACTTCAGGCTCGTCCCAAGCTAAGCAAGCGAAGCAACGTCCCAAGCCAGTCTCTCTCTCCCGCTTTCAATAGACTTACATCTTATATATTATAATGAAACAATCAACTATCGAGAATAAAATATACTAAGATGCGTTGGTTAAGAATAAGGGCAGCTACAAGCTGTGAAACACATAAGAATATCCCAGACATTAGTTACATTGTCGAAGGATATATACTAAGGAAAAGCCGGCCGGCCGGCTGCCACCAGCCGGTTTCTAAACGGCTGGGCAGCCGACGCGCGCGCATGCCCGTACGTGGCTACTATGCAGAAGCGTCACACCTCCCCCAAGATATAAGACCCTTGACTAAGTTCTTCATATCTAACAGAAAGCTTCTCATAGTACCACACACTGTTGCGACACAAGGCACTATATATAAAAAAAATAAAGACTGTTGCGCTCCACCGAGCAAGTTCAACTAACTTAGCGATAATAAGCGAAAACATTCAACTTAGATACTGCTACAACATCTTATACAAAATTCTACACGTTATAAAAAATAAAGAGTTTTTATAAGGTTTTTGCTTTTTAATTTGTTTTTTTCGGCTGAACTACAGTGACAGCCTATTTTCCTCCACACTCAACCCTCAATCCTGTGGCAGTCTAACCAACATCATCCACCCTTGATAGACAATCCGCTATCACGTTATCAGAACCGGCAATATGGCGTATGTCCAGATTATATTCCTGAAGCATGAGTGACCACCTGGTCAGCCTCATATTCCGGTTATGAAACTGATACAAGAATTTCAGAGGGTGATGATCGGTATAAACCACTACGACTGGTCCGAAAGCAGGAACATATACATCGAAGTGCCTCAGCGGGGCTAGGAAAAGGGGCTAAAAGCGTATGATGCACTACCTTTAGAGTCCTGTGTAGTTTATGATGAGCTAAAGAAGGCTGTGCTACGGGCCTATGAGTTACAACCAGAAACTTACCGCTTGAAGTTTCGGGGTGTTACTAAGGGCAAGGATAGTACCTTCCTAGAACACGCCCGGGACTTGTCTGATGCACTACGACATTGGCTGTGTTCTGAGAGGGCAGCTACTTTTGAGGAGTTGAGTGAGCTGGTTCTCTTGGAGCAGTTCTTTAAGTGCACAGGCGGGGACTTAACATTAAATATAAAGGAAAAAAATACTAGAACTCTCCAGGAGGCAGCAGAAATGGCTGACCTCCGACTGTCATTAATTCGAGGGTGCGGAGCAGCAGCTAGGAGTGAGTCGGGTGCAAAGGATCGTACCCCTCCCCCTCCCCCGGGCTGAGCCACCTGCACTAGCCTAGGGGACGTTCCCATGTCTGTGCGCCAAATTACTCTAATTGAAAGGGTGCTCTCTTGAGAGACTCAGATCGCAAGTATCTGACTCTCTCCTGGCGACCCTAAAACAAAAGCAAGACATGCTGCGCAGAGCTGAGTGGACTAGGCAAGGGCCCTCACACAACACAACACTAGACACACAGGGACACAGACAAGAAAATGCCCCCAGACTCCCACGGGTATCCTAGTAAAGTCGTGCGGGTCCACAGGACTCGCACCAGCAGACTTTACTTAAAGGATCGCAAAAAGCCTCCCCTCCGGTCTAGCCCCTGCTAACCTGACACAAGAACACACTAGCAAGCATGAAACCACCAAATATGAGACAACAAAAAAGCTTCCTAGGTGTCATTAACAATTACGTCTCTGCATAAGGCCCTAAATCCTATCTAGTTATCTGAGAGCTCGTCGTTAATACAATAATAGATATAAGGTCTATCAAGGGGATGGGATAATTAAATAGATTGGTGAAGTAGTGGAAAGAAGGTATACAAAGTAAGAGAGAATGTTTCTAAGTGGGATGGAGAGGGATAGATATCAAGGGGGTCTGAAGGGTACGACAATGAGGTGAGCTCTGAGTCTTGAATCTGTCTGGACCCCGCCCTAGGCATGCAGAATACATCCCATGCTTGGCAACACTCAACACAGTTGCCGGGTCAAAATCCTCTACCCCGTGCGTGAGTCGAAACTAAGCCTAACGTTGCAATCAAATGCATATGGCAACGCTTCAGGCTCGTCCCAAGCTGGCAAGCGAAGCAACGTCCCAAGCCGGTCTCTCTCTCCCGCTCGTCTCCTCCCGCCCTCACTAGAGTTACATCTTATATATTATAATGAAACAATCAACTATCGAGAATAAAATATACTAAGATGCGTTGGTTAAGAATAAGGGCAGCTACAAGCTGTGAAACAACATAAGAATATCCCAGACATTAGTTACGTTGTCGTAGGATATATACTAAGGAAAAGCCTGCCGACCGGCTGCCAACAGCCGGTTTCTAGACGGCTGGGCAGCCGACGCGCGCGCATGCCCGCACGTGGCTACTATGCAGAAGCGTCACACTTGGAGGTAGCAGGTTGAAACCTTAAGAGTTCACAAGCTCAGATGAAGGACAGATACGACCAGAAGGTGAAGCTGAAGGAGTTTGAAGTAGATCAGGAGGTACTGATACTACTGCCTCTGGTGGGACACCCCTTGTCTGCCAAGTATTCTGGTCCGTATCGGGTTTTAAGGAAGGTTTCTGATCTAGACTATTTAGTAGCTACTCCTAATTGTAAGAAAAAGATCCAACTTTGCCATGTAAATCTGATGAAAGAGTATGTGAGGCGCCCCTCCGAGCCTCTCACTGTCCCGGTGTTGATCTGCAGCGATCGTGGTGGAGAAGGAGGAAGGGACAGTCAAGCTGCGGGGGAGGATAATTGGGATTGTCATGTTTCCGCGGATCAGTGGGCGGGGAATTCTAGACAAGTGGCTCACGAGTTGATATTGCACCTGCCTGAGCAACAGCGTGTAGCTGTGCAGCACTTGTTTGATTCAAACCCAGCTGTTTTCGCGGAGCATCCTGGCCTCACTACTCAAGCGGTGCACGATGTCGATGTTGGGGACCACCCGCCCTTTAAATCAGTGCCATACCGTGTTCCCCCTATTAAATTACCAGCACTTAGGGAAGAGCTGGATTATATGCTGAAACGTGGGCTGATTTCTGAGGGTGCAGTAAGGTGGACTTCTCCAGTCCACACTGCAGCCCAAACCAGATGGCAAGGTGCGGTTTTGTATAGATTTCCGCAGGTTGAATGGTTTAACTCCCACAAATGCCTACCCTCTCCCTCGCATGGACGACAGTGTGGATAAGATAGGAAAAGCCAAGTTCCTCACTAAGATAGACCTTGTTAAGGGTTATTGGCAAGTGCCCTTGTCTGAGCGAGCGCGAGAGGTGTGTGGGTTTGTGGTGGACGGTGCCACATATCGTTGCCATGTTATGCCATACGGGCTGAAAAATGCACCCTGCAACGTTTCAGAAATTAATGAACGACATTGTAGCCGACATTCCCAACTGTACGGTGTACCTAGATGATGTCATAATATACGACGAGGATTTTAACAGTCACTGTGCTCACATCGGACAGCTTTTTAATAAACTGAATGAAGCAGGTTTGGTGGTAAACCTGGGTAAGTGCAATTTTGTCAAAGCCACAGTTTTGTACCTGGGGTTCGAGGTGGGGATGGGTCAGGTGTGCCCTCCACAGCCAAAGATCAAAGCCATCGATCAGTTTCCCCAGCCTACGACTAAGAAACAAATCATGCGGTTTCTAGGTATGATAGGCTATTATCGTCGCTTCATCAAAGGCTATTCGACTGTACTTGCACCTTTATCTGACTTATTATCTAAGGACAAGAAGTTCCGGTGGGTTCCTGAGTGTGCAGAGGCGTTTTCCTTGGTGAAACACCTGTTATGTACCCACCCCATACTCAGGGCCCCGGACTTCAGCAGACCTTTTCAGCTGGCGACTGATGCCAGTGGCGTAGGGGCTGGGGCTGTCTAGTTACAGACAGATGATGAAGGTATCGAACATCCAGGGAGTTTTTACAGCAAAAAATTCAATAGTGCACAAAGGAAGTACTCTGTAATTGAAAAAGAACTCCTGGCGATAGTGCTGGCGCTCAGGCACTTCAATGTATATGTTCCTGCTTTCGGACCAGTCATAGTGGTTTATACCGATCATCACCCTCTGAAATTCTTGAATCAGTTTCATAACCGGAATATGAGGCTGACCAGGTGGTCACTCATGCTTCAGGAGTATAATTTGGACATACGCCATATTGCCGGTTCTGATAACGTGATAGCGGATTGTCTATCAAGGGTGGATGATGTTGGTTAGACTGCCACAGGATTGAGGGTTGAGTGTGGAGGAAAAATAGGCTGTCACTGTAGTTCAGCCGAAAAAAACAAATTAAAAAAAGCAAAAACCTTATAAAAACTTGTTATTTTTTATAACGTGTAGAATTTTGTATACAATGTTGTAGCAGTATCTAAGTTGAATGTTTTCGCTTATTGTCGCTAAGTTAGTTGAACTTGCTCGGTGGAGCGCAACAGCCTTTATTTTTTTTATATATAGTGCCTTGTGTCGCAACAGTGTGTGGTACTATGAGAAGCTTTCTGTTAGATATGAAGAACTTAGTCAAGGGTCTTATATCTTGGGGGAGGTGTGACGCTTCTGCATAGTAGCCACATGCGGGTATGCGCGCGCGTCGGCTGCCCAGCCGTTTAGAAACCGGCTGGTGGCAGCCGGTCGGCAGGCTTTTCCTTAGTATATATCCTACGACAACGTAACTAATGTCTGGGATATTCCTATGTTGTTTCACAGCTTGTAGCTGCCCTTATTCTTAACCAACGCATCTTAGTATATTTTATTCTCGATAGTTGATAGTTTCATTATAATATATAAGATGTAAGTCTAGTGAGGGCGGGAGGAGACGAGCGGGAGAGAGAGACCGGCTTGGGACGTTGCTTCGCTTGCCAACTTGGGACGAGCCTGAAGCGTTGCCATATGCATTTGATTGCAACGTTAGGCTTAGTTTCGACTCACGCACGGGGTAGAGGATTTTGACCCGGCAACTGTGTTGAGTGTTGCCAAGCATGGGATGTATTCTGCATGCCTAGGGCGGGGTCCAGACAGATTCAAAACTCAGAGCTCACCTCATTGTCGTACCCTTCGGACCCCCTTGATATCTATCCCTCTCCACCCCACTTAGAAACATTCTCTCTTACTTTGTATACCTTCTTTCCACTACTTCACCAATCTAATTAATTATCCCATCCCCTTGATAGACCTTATATCTATTATTGTATTAACGACGAGCTCTCAGATAACTAGATAGGATTTAGGGCCTTATGCAGAGACGTAATTGTTAATGAGACCTAGGAAGCTTTTTTGTTGTCTCATATTTGGTGGTTTCATGCTTGCTAGTGTGTTCTTGTGTCAGGTTAGCAGGGGCTAGACCGGAGGGGAGGCTTTTTGCGATCCTTTAAGTAAAGTCTGCTGGTGCGAGTCCTGTGGACCCGCACGACTTTACTAGGATACCCGTGGGAGTCTGGGGGCATTTTCTTGTCTGTGTCCCTGTGTGTCTAGTGTTGTGTTGTGTGAGGGCCCTTGCCTAGTCCACTCAGCACTGCGCTAGCACGTCTTGCTTTTGTTTTAGGGTCGCCAGGAGAGAGTCAGATACTTGCGATCTGAGTCTCTCAAGAGAGCACCCTTTCAATTAGAGTAATTTGGCGCACAGACTTGGGAACGTCCCTAGGCTAGAGCAGGTGGCTCAGCCCGGGTATCCGAAGCCTATATCCTTCTGGCTAGACCTCTGCCACCTGGCAGATTAACAGCTAGGGGTTTATCATCTCTGTATGCTTGTTATTGTGCCACAGTTTACCGTTTTTGTGAGCATTGTGAGTCAGGGTGTGGCTTAGAGACTCTGTCCGAGCAGGCTTGCCTGACTAAGAGTGAGAAGCACACCTGTATGTGGTTATGTTGCGAGTTGCTACCTTTATTTAATTATACCTATGCCATTATACACTGTATGGCCTATCACTAGTATTTATTCCTGCTTATGAGTTAAGAGTTCTCTAAATCCGTAACGTACTTTCTTTGCTAAGCATCAGATCCTACAGTAGCCGCATGCAGTTTAGAAACCCGCATCTTGTCTACCTGTACGATGTTTTGAGGACTGTTTGCTTTCACCTTCTTTCACGCAGGGGTGATTAGTTGTATTAATTAACGTAACGTTAAATGTACTTTCTTCTAGTTTGTTATTAAATTGTTTCTGCAATTTAATTCCGTTATCTATCTTTTCCTTGAAGCTTTAAGTCAACTTAATTGTGTGATCTTTTATATAGCCTGCTTGACTATCAGCAGTCTATAGTGCGTGCACCTTGTAACCGAGTCATAGGATACCTCGTTGTCCAGGCAGGACTCTTGACGGTTTAGGGTGGTTTGTTGCCTGGATTTATAGATAAGGGTTGGATCTAGCGTTTTCCGTTGTTGCTTGTTGCCGCATACCTAGTCCAATAGAAAGAGCCCAGTGTTTATATATCCCAGGACGTAACACAAGCTCTTTAGCATTCTCTCACGGCTTTCAACGACATACTTTAGAAGCGAGCATGGCTTTGTGATTCCCTCCCAG
>JBAKBP010018984.1:0-45595 GCA_037953745.1 Lithodes maja | reverse complement strand
CCCACTTTTACTACCTTTGTATTTTTGTTTTTATATTTTATTTTTGTATTTGTTATTTTTTTATTTATTTTTTTTTTGGGGGGGAGGGGGGGGGGGGGGGCGACTCAAGACAGAGCAAGAATAGGGACACCACAAAACACAACAGAAAACAATGAACACACAAAAACAAATTACAAATTCACACACATCTAGGTCATCCAGGAGAAGACCGAGAGACCAGGGTCACCAAGGTCCCTCCAGCACACCCCCGGCCCCCGACCACCTGGAGAGGTTTTGATCTCGGCAGGCAGCCATGCAGCGGAGCCAAAGGCACAAGCCCGCCCACCACACTTCCAGGCGCACCGTTCATATTAATTGTCTCCCCGGGCCAGGTGCCTGATGGACTAGTATTTAGTCCAACTTGCGCCCGACCCCTTCCCCGAAATGACCATGTGTTCACTCATCTATTCACAAGCATTCTCCATTCATTCTTGTTTATTACCGCTTCCCTTGCCGGATCTATATTCATTCCTCTATCATCCAAAGCTTGTCTTACACAGTCTCTCCATCTCAATGGGAATTTTCCTGCCCTTCTATCTCTCCTTGTATCTGACTCACATATTCTCTTTGTAAGCCTTTCGTCGTCCATTCGTTCAACATGACCATACCACGTCAGCACCCTTCTGTCCACTCTGGCTGCCCCACTCTCCTGTGTATCTCTTCATTCCTTAATCTTTCTCTACGAGTAACTCCACACATACTCCTCAAGCAGCTCATCTCCATCCCATCCAGCTTTCTTCTCTCCTTTTCCTTCAGAGCCCATGTCTCAGCCCCATACATCACTGTTGGCACCACAATTCCTTGATACATTGCACTTTTTACTTTCATTCCGAGATTTATTGTCTTCCACATACTTCCCATTGCTCCGAACACCTTCCTTCCTTCACACACTCTCTGTTTTACCTCCATTTCCATACCTCCACTCCTGCTTATCGTTCCACCTAGATATTTAATACACTCTACTTATTTCAATATTTCCCCATCCAGTTTCACATCTAGATTCACCCTACGATCTCCCTTATTACACACCATTACTTTAATGTTATTGACGTTCACCTTCAGTTTCCTCATCCCACAAACAAATAATATAATAAATTTGCATATTCCTCTATTTCTGCCGAAAATAGGCTATCTGCTATCCTTATTTTCTCCCTCGAATTAGGTCTAAACATATCATATTTAAACCCCTTTACTACCGGCGCCGTCTTATTGATTATATTCGAGCTATATTAGACAATTTGGTGCAGTTTAAGAAGGATGTGTGGTAGTAGAAAGGGTTAAGTGAGATAGTGCAAAGCCTGTTCATTGCTGGAGGCCTTTTTTTATATTGAACAATATTTCTAATAGTAGCCAGAAAAGTGTGAGGTGAAGTTGAACGGTCAGGCTATGGAGATCGTCAGCTCTTTTAAGTATCTGGGCAGTGTGTTGAGTAAAGATGGGACTGTGGACGAAGAAGTGCAGGAGAGGGTGCAACAGGGGAAGAGGGTTGTAGGAACGTTGAATGCAGTAACAAGAAATAGAGTGGTCATTATGGAAGTGAAGAAGTCCTTGCATGACAGTGTGGTAATCCCGACACTAATTTACGGAAGCGAAGCATGGATGTTCGTGGAGAGACTCAGACCAAGAGTGAGAGCGGTGGAAATGAGTTGCTTGAGAAGTGCGTGCGGAGTTACATGGAGGGATAGACAGACGAATGAGGAAGTAAGAAGGAGGTGTGGTCTGGAGGTAGATGTGCTGGAAAGTGTGAAAAGGAACAACTTGAGATGGTTCGGCCATATGGAACGGATGGGAAGCGAGAGAATGACTAAGAGGGTGTACGAGAGCGAGGTGGAAGGACAGAGAGGGAGAGGTAGACCGAAGGAGAGGTGGAAGGATGGAGTGAGGAAGTATATGAATGAAGGCGGTGCTGGTTGGGAGGAGGGGCGTCGACTGACTGGGGATAGAGGTGCTTGGGAGCGGTTCGTTCATGGCCACCCCTTCGGGGATCATGGCGTCAGGCAATAGATAGATAGATAGATAGCCAGTATACAGTTGAAAGGCGGGTTACGTGAAATAGTTCGAAGCCTGTTAATTAGTGGAGGCCCTTTATAAATTGAAAAAAAAAAAAAAAAAAATCTAATAGTGTCCAGAATAAAGTTAAAAGGACGGCGCCGGTACAGACGGGGTTAATTTTCAACGTCAAATAAAAAGTAATTAAATACATTTGTTAGATACTACGGTACGGCGCGGCACGCAATGTTGGCGAGGGTAGGAATTTACTATTATAAAAGTGTGTCATGCCGTTACAGTCGAATCTCTCTCTCTCTCTCTCTCTCTCTCTCACACACACACACACAGAGACATACACACATATATAAATACACACACACAAACCACACACCATTTGTAGCCTCCTCATGTGTTTCCCACTCGGTTCATCCATACGAATATCTCTCTCTCCCCTTCTCTCTCACACAAACCACACAGGCCATTTGTAGCTTCCCTCACATCTTTCTCGCAGGGTTCATCCATAGTAATTTGAGTTAAGCAGGTGTCCTATGTGTCCCCCCGGTCGAGTCCTCCACCAAGCCGATCCTCTCACACCCACGCTACGCTATTTACACATTACACTTTTGCCGCTCCTCTAATTATTTCTGCTCTAATGTAGTGCTGGGTGGAGATTGTGTAGGGATTGTTGCAGGGTGTAATGTAGTGCTGGGTGGAGATTGTGTAGGGATTGTTGCAGGGTGTAATGTAGTGCTGGGTGGAGATTGTGTAGGGATTGTTGCAGGGTGTAAAACGAAAACAGAGTTCCTTCATTTTAGTCTATATTTTATTGTACTATAATTATATGCAAAGTTAAGATAATAGTTTACCAGTATAGTTCCAATTATGGTACTCTAGGGTGTCATACGGAAACAGAGTCCCTTCATTTTCGTTTTTATTATTGTATATGCAAAGTTAAGATTATGGCTTACTGTTCGTATTAGGGTACCCCAGGGTGTCACACGATAACAAAGTCCTTCCTTTTAGTGATTATTATTGCATATTCAGGGTGAACCAGCCACATTTTATTACCGAAATAATGCACAAATTTATCGCGAAGGGGAATCACGTGGGTATATTCCTAAGCTTGATGGAGGTCTAGGGAGGACACCAACAACACAAAGAATCAATAAATTAATCAATATATAAATATATGAACAAATTAATAAACATCTGCCCTTAATGACATACACGGCACCGATGATAATATTTGTGTTCCAAATATCAAAGGGTTTTAGTGACAATCCTCAGAACACTCCGTGGTATGCCTATCCCTCCGCCTTATTTTTTTTGTCAATATTAAGACCAGTTGGCGCTGCCGACTGGGAGGCTCTCTGGCAGTACTTCTTGGATTTCCCATGGAATGACTTCTGCTTCCGTGGCCGAGGACTCTCGGAGAGTGTTGAACGCATTACAGAGGTAATCCTCTCGGTCATGGAAGCGTACATTCTATTTTCTTTCTCTCAGTCTAATGCAAAAAAGTCTTGGTTTACTCACGCTTGTTCTACTGCAGTCCACAACAAGGAGGAAGCATTCTAACGGTACCGACGCCTTAAAACTCAAGAGTCTCATTCTTCCTATGATTATGCCCGGAATCAAGCCAAATCTGTTCTTCGACTTGCCAACCACTCTTTCATCAATAATAAATGCACTGAACTATCCAACTCTAGCTCTTCCCAAGCTTTCTGGCATCTAGCCAAAAACCTCTCCAACAATTATTCTTCCTCGTCTTTCCCTCCCCTTTTCCATTCTGATGGCACAACCATCACTTCTTCCTCTGACAAAGCAGAACTCTTCGCTCAAACATTTCCTAGAAACTCTACCTTGGATGATTCCGGTGCTATTCCTCCTTCTCCACCCCCCTCTCTCCTACTTATGCCTAATATCCTAATCTCTTCTAAAGATGCACTTTCTACCCTCTCTGGGCTTAATTTAATACTAAGAAGGCATACGGTCCGGACGGTGTTCCTCCTGTTGTACTAAAAAACTGTGCTTCCGTGCTGACCTCCTGCCTAAGCAAACTCTTTCGTCTCTGTCTCTCCTCTATCGTCTTCCCTTCTTGCTGGAAGTTTGCCCTCATTCAACCTGTCCCAAAGAAGGGTGACCGCTCTCAACCCTCCAACTATCGTCCAATTGCTCTTATCTCTTGTATCTCTAAAGTTTTTGAAACTATTCTTGCTTTCAAATTTCTTAAGCATTTCTCTTCTCATAATCTGCTCTCAGATCGGCAGTATGACTTCCTTAAGGTTCGCTCTACTGGTGATCTTCTTTCATATCTTACTAATTCTTGGTCATCCAACTTTCGGGACTTCGGTGAGACATTTTCTGTTGCACTAGACATATCGAAGGCCTTTGGTAGAGTCTGGCACAAATTTTTAATTTCCAAACTGCCCCCCTACGGTTTCTGTCCCTCCATCTGTGCCCTTGTCTCTAATTTCCTTTCCGGTCGGTCCATAGCTGCGGTTGTGGACGGCCATCGCTCATTTCCTCATCCTATCAACTCCGGTGTTCCTCAGGGTTCTGTCATATCTCCTATTCTCTTTCTAATTTTCATAAATGATCTCAACTGTACATCCAGTCCCATCCATTCATATGCAGACGACTCTACCTTACACCACCCAAATAGTTTTCTGGAACGCCCCAGCCAGCAGTCCCTCAAAAGCAAACGTAATGAAGCCATAAAATACTTATCTTCTGATCTAGCTACTATTTCCAATTGGGATAGAGAAAACCTTGTTGCATTTAATGCTTCCAAAACTCAATTTATCCATCTTACTACCCGTCAGGAACCTTCAGAGGACTTTCAATTATTCTTCAACAATACAAAAATCAACCCTTCATCTTCTCTCAATGTTCTCTGTGTCTCTTTTTCTTCTCTTCTCACATGGAAGGACCATATTACCAGTCTCGCTAAGGCAGCCTCCCAGAAGCTGGGTGTAATCAACTGCCTCAAGGGGTTCTTTACCCCTGCGCAGCTTCTTGCTCTGTACAGGGGCACAGTGCGTCCTTGTATTGAGTATTGTTCACATGTGTGGGGAGGATCCTCTCCACCGCACTCCTAGACATTGTAGAAAGGAGAGCCTTTCGTATCATTAACTCCCGTCCACTCACCAACTCTCTGCAATCTCTCTCTTCGCCGCAATGTTGCATCTCTCTCGCTATTCTATCGCTACTACACTATAATCAGTGTTCCTCGGAGCTTTCCCAGTATATACCACCTCCTCTACGTAGGGTACGTAGTACCCGCCTTGCAACACAATCCCACCCCTACTCTGTGCAACTCCAACCCAAGAGTGAAGCGCTATTCTCAGACTTTCTTCTATTTAACTGCTGAGCTCTGGAACTCTCTCCCAGAATCAGTCTTTGCCTCTTCCCATGACTTAAAATGCTTCGAACTCCGTGTGTCCAGGCATTTTAGCTCAAACGTCCTTTGATTTTGGCCCTGTCACTCTTTCAACTCAGGGGGAGGCACTCGCTGCAGGCAGTTATGCCTTTAGTCTCCCTCATTCACATAGAAAACAAAAAAATTAAGTGTCGATCTTTTCCTGGCGAACGATAGTGAACCTGTAATTTGGGAAGAAGCGGCCTTTGGCCAGGACATTCTTCAACCGAAAAATTTACAATTTAATCTAGAAAGGGGATCTAATGGATGTTTTTGAAATGTTGATGGAGGTCTAGGGAGGAAGCTAGAAATATAATGAATATATGAACAAAAAGTGAACCATCTACCCATAAATGACCATCCTCCGAACCCTTTTTAGTCTGGCTATCCCTCCGCCTTAGCTCATTCTGGGGGTGGGGGTGGGGTTGGGGTTCACAAGGTTTTTATTGGACCCTCCCCCTTCCAATGTTAGTGGGGGCTTCAATCTCTGACGACCTTGAGCGGCTGGAGGGAGAACCGAGAGGACGAAGGTTTTCCTTGCTTTTGATTTTTTGAACAATCTATTTTAGTGTGTCCCTTTGGCTACGAAAACACCTTCTCAGACTTCCTTCCAATTAAAGAAGGTCCACGCAAGCCCCTTTCAAGCTAAATCTTTACATTTTTCGACAAAATAATTTCCCGGCCGAAGGCCAATTTAGTCTAGTTTAAAGACTCGCTATCAATCGCCCAGAAATAAATGGACATTTGAATGGGGTGAAGCGTCATAATATTGCCAAATGTATAATGGTGTTGTCTTAAGATCTCCAAACTAATTAGTCCCTTAGGTGTTAACAATAGCGCGGCAGATTGAAAGTTACGGAAAAAAACGCTCGAGTAAAGCAGGAGTACGTTCAGTATACCCAAACACGAAAACGGGATAGCTCTATTGTACGTGAACGCCTCTGATTCGACGAATCACGTTTGTCATTGTTTGCAATCAGACGGCGATCACGTTAACACTCCGCGGAGGTGACTAAGCGAAGCTATTATAACAGTAAGCCTAAATCGCACCTCGACATTACTTTATCAAAATTAAGCTTAATTAGCCTCCCTCCATGTTATGTGTCGCAATCTCAATTATAAGGTGGCACACCTATAAAAATCATAGTTATCATGACAATGTTGCTATATATAACATAAAACAAGCAACCTGGAGCGCAACTCTCGCAGCTACTTCGTCTAAAATTTAGTGCGGTAAGCATAGCCTAGCCGGTAACGACTTCGCTTTTAAATCCGTAAGCCTACTCGCAAGGGTTCGAGGCTCGATGAGTTAATGTTTTTTTTTGCTGTTTTTATTTAATTTGTTTCGTTATCTATTGGTAATGTTACTATGCCAATGATATATTGTAATGGGTTATAACTTGCTGTACAGGTTTTTGAGCGTTTGACTATATTATTGATTTATTATTGTTTTAACATTTCTTAAAAACAATACCTGAGGCATAATTGCATCGAAGTATGTTAGGTCAGTTAAGCTATGTCTAGTAAGGTAGCCTACCCACGCTATAGTTCAATTTTCAAATGTAATCTAATGGTTAAAAAATAATATTAATGAACCTTCCATAAATATAGGCTTGCAAATAGCCTATATACACATAGATCGTCAGGAAAAGATTTTTTTTTTCTATGTGATTGAGGGAGGCAACAGGCAGAACTGCCTATAGCGACTGCCTCCCCCATAGTTGAAAGAGTGACAGGACCAAAATCAAGGGATGTTCGAGCCAAAATGCCTGGACACACGGAGTTTGAAGCAATTTAAGTCATAGGAAGAGAGAAAGACTGATTCTGGGAGAGAGTTCCAGAGCTCAGCTGTTGAGTAGAAAATTTTTTGTGAGTAACGTTTCACTCTTGGGTTGGAGAGTTGCACAGAGTAGGGGTGGGATTGAGTTGCAAGACGGGTACCACATGCCCTACGTAAAGGAGGTGGTATACACTGGGAAAGCTCTGAGGAACACTGATTATTATAGTAGCGATAGAATAGCGAGAGAGATGCAACATTGCGGTGGACAGAGAGAGATTGCAGAGAGTTAGTGAGTGGACGGGAGTTAATGATATGAAAGGCCTTCCTTTCAACTTTGTCTAGGAGAGCGGTGTGAGAGGACCCTCCCCACACATGTGATCAATACTCAATACAAGGAAGCACTATGCCCCTGTACAGAGCAAGAAGCTGTGCAGGGGAAAAGAACCCCCTAAGGCGGTTGAGCACACCCAGCTTCTGGGAGGCTGCCTTTGCAAGACTGGTAATATGGTCCTTCCAACTGAGAGCAGAAGAAAAAGAGACACCAAGAATATTGAGAGAAGATGAAGGATTGATTTTTGTATTGTTGAAGAATAAGGGATAGTCCGCTGGGAGATCCTGACGGGTAGATAGATGGAGAAATTGGGTTTTGGAAGCATTAAAGGTAATAAGGTTTTCTCTGCCCCAATTGGAGATAGTAGTTAGATCAGAATTTAAGAGTTCTATGGCTTCATTACGTTTGTCATTGAGGGATTGCTGGCTGGGGCGTTCTGAAAAACTAATGGAGTAGTGTAAGGTTGAGTCGTCTGCCTATGAATGGATGGGAATTGAGGTACAGTTGAGAAGATCATTTATAAAAAGTAGAAAGAGAATAGGAGATAGGACAGAGCCCTGAGGAACACCGGAGTTTATAGGGTGAAGAAGTGAACAATGGCCGTCCACAACCGCGGCTATGGAACGGCCGGAAAGGAAATTAGAGACAAAGGCACAGATGGAGGGATAGAAACCGAAGGAGGGTAGTTTAGAAATTAAAGATTTGTGCCAGACTCTATCGAAGGCTTTGGATGTGCCTAGTGCAATAGACAAAGTCTCACCGAATTCATACATCGCCAAGAAGATATAATATATATAGGCTACGACTTAACACCTTATTAGCGGCCAAGGCGGTTTATTTATATGTACCGCCCAGCGGGGTGTTTTTAGCCAAAATAGGGCTGTTTACGTGATAATTTTCATGCCTAAATAAGACCCAGAACGTAAAACAAGTATCTATCCCTGAAAGGGCATAAACAGAGCTTTCGAATAACACCATAACGATCCTTTTATGATGGCTACTTTTCTTGCAATAACCGTGCAACGCGAGTGCAAAAAGCATGTAATTAGGCACTTTCCCCATACAATTCCGTATATAGCGAGTGAGAGAGGGAGGGAGGAGGTGGGATTCGTGTCAGTAGGTTCGCCGCGGTGGTCTGGAGCAGTCATACGCTCGCTCGCTACTCTCCTGCCACCACTTGTCTCTCTCTCTCAGCAACATTACGTGCTGAAATTGCCACACGACCTATGTCGAGCGCCGCCACATAGTCCAGCTTTATTTAACTCGACTTATGTTGCTCGCCGACAGTTAAGGGTTAATTCAGCCTGGCTACATCATCAGGGAAAGAACAATATATATAAACTATATAATTTAGCCTGTGCATAGTCCTACATCGCCAGGAAAATAACATATACTTTTTATTCCCCAATAAACTAACGGAGAATTGTTTGAAAATTACACGGGGAATAAAGAGCTACCTTTGCCAGATAACGACCGTAATAACTTTGTCAACATTTCCTGATAAGATTATATGATATAATAGCCTGATGGTAGCCTACCATCTGTCTTGAGCTTGAACAATGCTGCTGACTGTAGCTGACAGTGTAACTACCTTAGCCAATAGTCTATATTGATGGATAATAATATCCAATATTAAAATTTATTGATTGGAATTAATAGACCGAAAAAGCACATGTTACAGTGCCTAAAACCTTCGCAGACATCGCCAACAAGATTTGAATTTCGCGCTCATAGCCACTGACCAATCAGCGACGATAATCAATGTTTGGCTATCAATGTCGTTCAGTCTGCGCGATCATAAACAGGATTGCTCAAACAGAAACATTATTGCCTGATAGGGTAGACTGAACGCACCAGGTTGGTGTTAGAACTTAAGTCAATAAAAAACTACAGCTATTGAGAGTGAATTGTTATAATTTAACTGGTTCTCATTAAACGATGCGGCAGGGAAATACTCAATAACATGTCAGAGAAATTACGTAAAGCGTAGTAAAAATAAACACAACCGATAAATATATACCATCAATATATAATAATAATACAGGTAATACAACTAATAATAAAACTAACAATAATAATAATAATAATAACAATAACAATAATAATAATAATAATAATAATAATAATAATAATAATAATAATAATAATAATAATGATTAAGACTAAACGATGAATAGGCCTACAGAGAAAACACCAAAACTAAACGTCTTCAAATAGCTGACGAGAGCTTGAAAAGGAGAAATATGTGAGAAGCGCGGACCTAAATTGAAAAGAAAATATGTTGAGTCCAATTCTCTACACACTTACTTAAGGGGTGGTAAACGGAATGGGAGCTAGGGGAGAGAGATTGAGGGTGAGTGAGTGAGAGAGAGAGAAAGAGTGTGATAGTAAGGAACAAATTAGACAACCACCAAAGATATACCCGGTAGCTAATAATTATAATGTGATGATATTATGAGGAGAGGACACATGGATTACAGGAAATGTATCTGTGCGATTACCCACATCAGTTCTGTTCCTCGTTGTGATCTACTGTAATATATGAAAGTAAAATGAGTATGAATGAAATGCATGGGTGGTTAACTTTTAATGTTCAGTCGACTAGCCAGATGGGTTAGTTGGGCGATCTTTAGGCCTTTTGCGATGGCGAGCCTGTACTTCTAGGAGGAACCGTCCTTGGGCCGGGACATTTTTCTACCGACAAATGTACACATTTATCTTGAAGGAGGGTCTAGGCTCTAGGGGGTGTTTTTAAAGCTTATTGGAGGTACAGGGAGGTTACTATAAAATAAATAAATACCGTAAATATATAAATGGGTCAAACAATAGACACTACCCCCTTAAACACTGCAACATAAACTACACTCTCTTAATTCAATCATGCACATTATATTTCCCTGTCTACGATAACGGAGAGGAACAGAACCGATGTGGACAACTGTAACTGTATAGTCGATATATAAACATAGGTACCGGACCGGCAAGGAACACTATGTTATGAGAAAAGGCTAAAAATGAGCTTTGGTAAGAACAAATATTATAATCATGAAAACATGGTAAACAAATAAAGCAAAAGTAATAAAAGACAAAGATTAAAAGAACACGAATTACTAAGGCATTTTTCCTGGATCCACTTTTCACTCATGTTTTGACCCATTAGTTTTTAAGTTTCTAAATGCTCGCCCTATATTAAGACATTTCGTGCCATTCCGGTGTCAATTATTTCCTGATGAATTTGTCTTTCGAAAATGCAGAAATTTATCTCGAAGGGGGGTCTTGGGAGCATTTTTTAAAGCTTGATGGAGGTTGAGGTCTAGGGAGGAATCTAGAAAAACAATATATACACAGTATATATAAATAAATACATATATTTAAATATCTCCTTAAGCTATGATAATAACATTAAGACATAATAAGAACAGATAAAATATAAGAATAATATACAATGAAAACTATAATATTAATTAATAGATTAACAAAACTATTAGTATTATCATAATACATTTGATTACAGTGATAGTCAGGAAAGTAAATGAAATATGGGTGGCAAATACCGTATATTAACTTACTTTAGTCGCTATCCGTCCTCTGCTATCTATTGTAGCTAATGAGGGTTATAGTATGATTAACGATAGACATGAATGTGTTTATACCGATCCAAATTATATTTACACAAAATAAAAATAAAATTTCTTTAATGTGTTTTAACATTCGATCATGTAATAAACACTTTGTGAATTTTAGTTGTGAATTACATTCCAATAATGGTCACAATTACGACGTCATAGGTTTGTGTGAGACGAGGTTAATTAAGGAAATGGAAATATTATATAACCTGAATGCGTATAACATTTATTGTAATAACTGCACGAGCAAAACAGGTGGTGTTTGTTTGTTTGTGAAAGATTGCTACACAGTTAGAGTAAGGGACGATCTAACATTAATGTATGATCATATTGAATCTATTTTTGCTGAAGTATCTCTTGGAAATTATAAAATATTGATAGGCATGATCTATAGAAGACCTAATTATGATGTAAATATATTCCTGGCTGATTTGGAGGATATTCTGACTAAATCTAGTTGTGAAAATATAAACTGCTGCGTGATGGGAGATTTTAATTTTGATTTACTAAAAGCTAGTATCAAAAGCTGTATAAATAATTATGTTAATATATTCTACGAATTTGGATTCTTACCAAAAATCACTAAGCCCACTAGAGTAACCTCCAAGTCGGCTACTATACTCGATCACGTGTGGATAAACTTTTCTACGCATTTTAATGTTAGTAAAATAATTAAAACTGATATTACTGACCATTTCCCGGTTGTCTTGAATTATTGCAATTGGGATATTGACAAACAAGACAAATACCAAACTATACGGTTTAGAATGAAAGGAGTGGAAAATTATGCCAAATTTAGTGCATTTATATAGTACATGAATATAACTGGGAAAATATAATAACTTGTGCTAGCTCCGATGAGGCATTTATATAGTTTAATGATGTAATTACGGAGTTATATAACGAATGCTATCCCGTAATTGAAATAAATAAAAAAGGAAGTATGCCCATAAACCTTGGGTAACGAATGGAATAAGGAATTCAATAAAACATAGGCGAATTTTATATAGGAAATATCATGAGCAACCGATTACCTTCGGGGACGAGTACCGACAGTATCGTAACTATCTTACCAGAATACTTGATGAGACTGAAAACAATTATTACAAGGGTAAATTTGTTTACGACCGGGCACTCGGGTACACTAGGCTCTCAAACAGGACTCGAGTATGGCTCGCTGCCACAACGGAAACACACGATCCCCACCCCAGAGTACTGCCAGCCGAACAAAAACACCAATACCCTCCAGAGTTCTATCTGCTATAACGGGGTATACAAGAACTCGGTACTAGCGTTTCACAACAGACTAATAAAGAGACGGGAGTTATCTAGTCTGGTCAACAATCAAACAAAGAAGTAAATACACCAACACCAAAGAATAGTGTTGGCCGAAGCCGAAGTAATCCACCCTTGACTAAGAACTTAAGAAGTCCTCCACCCTCTACTTCGGATCGGCACTATTACGTTACGTTAAACAATAGTCCTCGAGCATCGAGCAAGGAATCTTCTGATAAAGTTAGATGCTTCTCGGATACTCGTAAGAAGTAAGTATCGGATTTTGAACAGCAATTCAATAAGCAACACACTGGCAATTAACTAATATTAAAGGCTTTAAATTGACATAAGAAGAATTATAAGAATAGACAGTAGTAAATGGCAGACATATAAAAGAAGTACTCCGACAATGCACTGGCAATAGCCTACTAGGATTGTGCTCGGGGGCCACTAATCTCTAAAGTAGCTATGCGTGCCACACATGAAATCAATAGTGCATAAACAATAACATACATAAGGAAAGCTTCAATACTATGCTGTATCTGCTGACCGAGCAAAGTCTAGCTGGGATGTAGTAGGCTAGGAAACAATGGCTGAGCAAGCGGCTCATAGCCTAGCGAGGTCCTTAAGGCTGTTCGGCCAAATTACGTTAATTGACGGGATGCTCTCTTGAGAGATCCAGATCACTAGTATCTGGTTCTCTCCTGGCGATCCTCTCAAAGTCAAGCAAACGAGTTAGCACAGTGTTGGGTGGCAGAGGCAAAAGCCCTCACTCGCAACACAGCGCTAAACTCACAAGGTACACAGTCAGAAAGACCACCTAGGCTTCCCAAGTCTCCGTTGCGATTGTACAGGTTCAACAAAACCTAATACTCATCGGGAATCACAACTCTAGTAGCCCCATCCCAGTCTAGCATCACCTAGATCAGCAGAAAACAGGAACATGAATAATCATACACAGGGAAATGCATATACGAGTGCAACAAACATTAATCAATCCTATTCTAGTTATCCCTTCCAAAATAGGCTATCTAATAGGCATATATCTCGTGAGAACTCAAGCGATAATACTTTGGCTGACTAAATCTGCACCAAAGGGGTCATTGAGGTTATAAAGGGTCGGGAAGAGGAGAAGATAGGCGGTTCAGAGAGTAGAGAAAGTTCACATCAGTCGGAAGAATATGTATAGTAGCAAGGGATATGAGAAGTCGCTCTGCCTAAATGAGTTCTGAGGAAAATGCGGCGAGACCTCCCTTTTTATACTCGGCCCTCTAGTGAGCATATCGCCAACTACTAAGGACCGCCCACTAGTAATCGTTACGTAATATTCTCTCTCAATCTGGGATCGACAAAGGATTTCCCACGCACTGAGGGGGAGGAGGGAGGAGGGAGGAGGGAATTAGGCCTACCTGCCGCATGGCGCACTCACTGGCCCCCCGTACTCTCTCTCTCTCCTCTCATCATTACAAATAAGTCCCACACACAACACTTATAACTAATGATATAAAATAGAACTCGTTGACTCAGATGAAAACAAAATACATATTTATAATACTTATAGTACAACGGCTCACACAAACTAAGTTAGGAAACTCTACACAGACTACAGCCAAAGTTCCTGCTCTGACGATCCTAGCGAGAGTGGGGCATGACTGGGCGTTCTGTACAGCATGCTCATACTCGACATGCGTCACACCTCCCCCAAGATTTTACTTGCTCAACCCTGAGCTAAAATCTGATACACAGAACCCCATCAATCCCCCCACACCCAGCGACCGCATGGCACTAAAACAAAGCTGAGATTATCACTAAAACACATCTTAAATTTTTTTTACATTTTATAACTCCTCCCAACAATAGCAAAAGACACAATATCATGCTCCCAGAGCGAGCTTACAGCAGCTCAGCCGTTTGATAGTTCGGGGACTACTCAAACTCTATAGGCTATGACAAACTTATACAATTATCTATATCAAAAAGAAAGAGTTTTTTTATGATTTTTATATTTTAATATGTTTTTCCCGGCTGCACTATAAGGGCAGCCTATTTTTCTTCTATACCAAACGCTCAACTCCTGCTTTACGACCCCATACGCTGGGCTACAACCGCGAGCCAACAAGCACCAAGCGCAAAATACTATTCAAACTAAAGCAGGAGGCTACCCGTGTGTCAATCTACCAAGGATCATATACCCTTGAACGACCATCTGCAACCACGTTGTCACAACCGGCAATATGGCGTATGTCCAGGTTATATACCAATAACCTTAGTGACCACCTGGTCAGCCTCATATTCCGATTGTAAAACTGGTCCAAGATCTTGAGAGGGTGATGATCTGGGTAAACTACAACGACCGGACCATAGGCTGGAACATAGACCTCGAAATGCCCCAGCGCAAGCACAACCGCCAGCAGCTCCTCCTCGACAACAGAGCAGCTCCCCTGGGCCGAATTGCACTTCTCCGAGCAGAAACCAACAGGATGCTCCAGCCCATCATCGTCCCATTCAATTTCATTCATCAGGTTCTGAAACGTTGCTAGTGCATTCTCAAGTCCGTCAGGCATAACATTGCACTGGTAGGTACTCCCGTCCACAACATCCAGCTCTGCTTGCACCATAGGCTGTCGAGCAGGATTTATACGGTAGGGAATTAAACTGAGCCTTGCACTATCTCCAGCCTGCATGTCGGATTCTACCCCGTACATCAGGCCTGGAGAAGCAACAAACATGCGAAAGTACTGCCATAGCCTAGTAAACAACTGCCTTGCACTGTCTCCATGAACAACATGCCCAGTGCCCTCCCACAACCCAACCGAGACCGCAGCTTCTAACCTGTAGTCTCCCTCCTTCTCCACCTTCGTCCCTGGAACAGCCAGGTCATGAGAGGGACAATCAGTACCACCTGTGCAGTCACTCCCATAGTTCATTATTGCTAAGGCTTCCCCGCCGATACCGTACATGCGCACCCCCGCATTCCTTGTGACGACATCTGCCTGCGCAGCATCACCGCTTTCAGCGACATGGCCAGATACAGTCGGTCTATGGTAGGGCTGTTGCATTAGACTAGAGCAGCATTGGGAGGCTATGCGACGACCGGGCACTGCGATACCACAGCCGACCTTACCAATCTGCTCAATGTCCTCCTTTTGACCACCACCCTTGGCAGCCATGGGTCGACCCTGACCTGGCAACCATGCCAAAGCCTCGTCGCCCACCTTGAACCACCGAAACAACGAGGCTAACGGTCTTTCAACATTCACGTGACCTGCCCGTGGAACATCTTGCACCGCCCGAGTTGTGAGACTCAGGGGCTCGGCACGACCAGTGGGGTATGAACCGAGCTGGTGCTGGAGTGCTGCACACTGCTGCTCAGGCAGGTGCTCTAGCGCTTCCACAGCCACCAGACTCGTGTCCCCCGCCCACTGTTCCGCCGAGACATGACAATCCCTATTCTCCTCCACCTGTGCCCTACTGCCCCTCTCTCCTTCTCCACCTTGGCCGCGGCAGACCAACGCAGGGACAGTAGGCTGCTCAGGTGGTTGCCTCACAAACTCCTCCAACAGGTTCACATGACATGCTTCCCCGTCCTCGTGTTTAACCTCGACAGCACCATTACCACACTTCTGAACTTCCGGATCCTCCAACTGCAGTTTACAAATATCTGAGGGAACCAACTTGTCTAGATGCTTCCGAAGCAACCCAAGTCCTTCCCCAATATCAAACTGAGCAACCCTTTCTTCTCTCCGTGTGCAACGTTGCTGCCTCGGAGTCTCTTCCGGCCCTACCTCCTCACTAGCTGTGACAGGTCCTGGGGCCTCTCCAGACTCTAACATAGGTGCCAATACTGAATCACCCAGGAGAGCCGCCGAGTCAAAACTCTTAAAACCAACTCCAGCTTTAGCCTCCTCCTGTTGATCGTTCCTCTGCTGGTCTGAAGACGGAGGACTAGGCTGTGACACTTTAGCTGCCCGAGCTCGGGTGACAACACACGCCATGGGTTGTGTCTGGCACCGCTCGACCCACTCTTGCTCTTCCCCACTCACGTCGGCCGGCCTCTCGGCAACGACTAAGGGTAGAACCTCAGAAGCGGGCATTGCAAAGTCGTTGCCGAGAAGAAGGTCGACGCCCTCCACTGGCAGTTTCTCCACAATCCCGACATCCAATTCACGTGCCACACCATCCACCTCCAACTCCAACCGCACCAGCGGGTATGACCGAGTTGCATTAATACCCTGCACCACTACCACCCGAGCCGCATTTATAGGGTAGCCAGTCAAGTTATTCATCAGAGTCTGGGAAGCACCTGTATCACGCAAGACCTCTACTCCATGCTTGCGCCCCGCCCACATCACGCAACCCCGCCCTCTATGGTCGCAAAAAGCATCCTGAGCAGGGTTCGAGCCTCCCAGGTGCTTCTGCATTGGCTGTGCCTCAGCCTCTGACGAACTGCCCCGGGCAAACTCAGAAGACTTCGGAGACACACCAATGTTGCAGGCCAAAGACACAACTGCTGTAGGTGGTTTGCTAGGACAGACTCTTGCAAAGTGCCCCTTTTCATGACAATGATAACACTCCAACTCCCCTCTGGGCTTCCCTTGGTACTGGGAAGGGCCCGGCCCCTTCTTAAATGGGACGGTGCTAGTCTTGTGGTCAGTCTTGGTATCATAACTCTTGTACTTGTTTGCATAAGGTATATCACTAACTCGGGTTGGTGGGGCGTCACGCCCCTTGTTACCTGCCTCACTACACTGGGCAGACCCGCACCCACGAATTAGCGATAGCCGGAGGTCAGCCATCTCAGCTGCCTCCTGTAGAGTTTTTGGGTTCTTTTCTTTAATCGTTAAAGTCATTTCTGCACCAGTACACTTATAAAACTGCTCGAGCAGAAACAGCTCAGTCAACTGTTCGGCCGTCTCAGCTTTCTCAGAACGTGTCCAGTTTGTAAGTGCATCTTTTAAGTCCCGGGCATGTTCAAGAAAGGTCGCCTCCCTAGTCTTTGTAACACCCCGAAACTTCAATCGATATGTTTCTGGTTGCAACTCGTATGCCCGTAGGACA
The DNA here is from genome assembly GCA_037953745.1 of Lithodes maja. NCBI lineage: Eukaryota > Metazoa > Arthropoda > Malacostraca > Decapoda > Lithodidae > Lithodes > Lithodes maja. The sequence continues at coordinate 28,079 of JBAKBP010018984.1, read as the reverse complement.
GCTCTCTTCAATTCTGGGTAGTCAATGCAAGACTCTAAAGGCAGGGCATCATAAGCCTTCAGACCCTTACCCGTAAATCTTGAGGAGACTAGAGCTGCCCACTTCTCTTCAGGCCAATTATGCTCCCTACACTTCTTCTCAAAACGATTACAAAATTCTGTGACTTCAGTTTCACTAAATGCCGGCACCAATTTGACTAAGTGGGACAAGGACTGCTCTCTTACTTGGCCCTCACGGCCCATCCGAGTCCCTGTCGACTCTGCCCGAGTCTTATCTAAATCTATTTGAGCACAATATTTCTCTGAGTCGTACCTAAGCTCAGCCTCGTGCCTCCTAACCTCAATCTCATGCCTCCTAGTCTCATTCTCCTGCCTCCTAGACTCAGCCTCAATCTCCTTCTCCTGCTTCCTAGCCTCATTCTCAATTTTAGCAAGCTCAAGTCTAAATATCATATCTGGAGACAGGCAGGAAGAGGGAGCTGCCACTACTGAAGGAGGGGGGGCAAAAACTGGGGAACCACCATGTGCACCGCCCGAGGGCACTCCAATCTGCCAATTCTCATCCCTCTGTGGGAGAGTGCTAATCTCCGGCAACTGAGTGGACGGCACTGTGGGAGTCGAGTGAGAGGGGATCTGGGGAGGAACCCCCCCAAACGCCCTCTCCTCCGAAACCCCATGTCGCCCACGCAACACCCAGGAAATCAGCTCCCTCTTGGACATCCCTACTACATTGGCAATGCCCAAAACCTTGGCTATTAGGTGCAAGCCATAAACATTCACCCCAGTCAGCCTCTCCTCCGTCACGTGGTACCGCTTACTCACAAAAACTCTAGCATCCTCCTCACTGATTACTAACGGCACCTCTTCAAATGGCATCTCTCGCTCCTCGTCAGTGCTAGGGCACGACATACTGAAGTCCACAAAAAAATTCTCGAGACAAAAGTGTTAAACTTCCTTATGCAAGCACTAATTACTAAATTAACTGGAGTCTCTTAAATGCTCTACTAATTGCCATACAAAAAAAAAATATTCTTCAATATGCACGCTAAAGTACAAACAAACAAATGTTGTACAACTCTGCAAAAATTTATACTGTTCACAAAATCCTAAGCAAGGTCGCCATTTGTTACGACCGGGCACACGGGTACACTAGGGCTCTCAAACAGGACTCGAGTATGGCTCGCTGCCACAACGGAAACACACGATCCCAACCCCAGAGTACTGCCAGCCGAACAAAAAACACCAACACCCTCCAGAGTTCTATCTGCTATAACGGGGTATACAAGAACTCGGTACTAGCGTTTCACAACAGACTAATAAAGAGACGGGAGTTATCTAGTCTGGTCAACAATCAAACAAAGAAGTAAATACACCAACACCAAAGAATAGTGTTGGCCGAAGCCGAAGTAATCCACCCTTGACTAAGAACTTAAGAAGTCCTCCACCCTCTACTTCGGATCGGCACTATTACGTTACGTTAAACAATAGTCCTCGAGCATCGAGCAAGGAATCTTCTGATAAAGTTAGATGCTTCTCGGATACTCGTAAGAAGTAAGTATCGGATTTTGAACAGCAATTCAATAAGCAACACACTGGCAATTAACTAATATTAAAGGCTTTAAATTGACATAAGAAGAATTATAAGAATAGACAGTAGTAAATGGCAGACATATAAAAGAAGTACTCCGACAATGCACTGGCAATAGCCTACTAGGATTGTGCTCGGGGGCCACTAATCTCTAAAGTAGCTATGCGTGCCACACATGAAATCAATAGTGCATAAACAATAACATACATAAGGAAAGCTTCAATACTATGCTGTATCTGCTGACCGAGCAAAGTCTAGCTGGGATGTAGTAGGCTAGGAAACAATGGCTGAGCAAGCGGCTCGTAGCCTAGCGAGGTCCTTAAGGCTGTGCGGCCAAATTACGTTAATTGACGGGATGCTCTCTTGAGAGATCCAGATCACTAGTATCTGGTTCTCTCCTGGCGATCCTCTCAAAGTCAAGCAAACGAGTTAGCACAGTGTTGGGTGGCAGAGGCAAAAGCCCTCACTCGCAACACAGCGCTAAACTCACAAGGTACACAGTCAGAAAGACCACCTAGGCTTCCCAAGTCTCCATTGCGATTGTACAGGTTCAACAAAACCTAATACTCATCGGGAATCACAACTCTAGTAGCCCCATCCCAGTCTAGCATCACCTAGATCAGCAGAAAACAGGAACATGAATAATCATACACAGGGAAATGCATATACGAGTGCAACAAACATTAATCAATCCTATTCTAGTTATCCCTTCCAAAATAGGCTATCTAATAGGCATATATCTCGTGAGAACTCAAGCGATAATACTTTGGCTGACTAAATCTGCACCAAAGGGGTCATTGAGGTTATAAAGGGTCGGGAAGAGGAGAAGATAGGCGGTTCAGAGAGTAGAGAAAGTTCACATCAGTCGGAAGAATATGTATAGTAGCAAGGGATATGAGAAGTCGCTCTGCCTAAATGAGTTCTGAGGAAAATGCGGCGAGACCTCCCTTTGTATACTCGGCCCTCTAGTGAGCATATCGCCAACTACTAAGGACCGCCCACTAGTAATCGTTACGTAATATTCTCTCTCAATCTGGGATCGACAAAGGATTTCCCACGCACTGAGGGGGAGGAGGGAGGAGGGAGGAGGGAATTAGGCCTACCTGCCGCATGGCGCACTCACTGGCCCCCCGTACTCTCTCTCTCTCCTCTCATCATTACAAATAAGTCCCACACACAACACTTATAACTAATGATATAAAATAGAACTCGTTGACTCAGATGAAAACAAAATACATATTTATAATACTTATAGTACAACGGCTCACACAAACTAAGTTAGGAAACTCTACACAGACTACAGCCAAAGTTCCTGCCCTGACGATCCTAGCGAGAGTGGGGCATGACTGGGCGTTCTGTACAGCATGCTCATACTCGACATGCGTCACAATTACAAGAGGCTTCGGGCGATGGAAAAAAACACTTGGAGAGTTCTGAATTATATTATGAATAAGGGTAAAGGTACAAACATAAATAACATTTTTAAAATCAACGATGATATAACAAATAATCCTGGTGTCATAGCTAGTGCCTTCAATGACTACTATGCCTCATTGGCCGCCTCGATCAGGGAGCAGTTACCAGATAACAATATTGACTTTGAAACATATCTCTCTCCTCACGATTGTAACTTAATGCAATTTGAACCAACGACTTCCGATGATATTATGTAGTGTTGTCAAGGATTTAAGGATGTATCACCAGGCCGTGACTTGATACCCATGTCAGAAATTAAGAATAATAAAACAAAAAAATTGTAATACATTATCTTATTTATATAATGTTTCTTTATCTGAAGGAACTTTTCCAGATATTCACAAAATAGCAAAAATAACTCCTACTAGCAGGGGTTCCTGGCATTGCCCGGGTACTACCACCACTACTACTACCATAATCACCATCATCAATCACTACTACCACAATCATCACAATACTACTACTGACCATAATCACCGGCCTCGACCTCCCTGTGCCTCATTTAACGGCGACCTCGATTTCGGCCGCTAAATGACCATCGATTTTGGATCTGACCTCATCCGTACCCCCATATTGGGGGGCTGCAAACAACTTTCGTTCCATACACCTTTTCGATCGGAGGCCTCCTGTATCCGCGATTATTATGTTGGATACCTTTTGCTTCTTACCTTAATTGTCCTTGTTTATGCTTGTAGTTCAGGTTTTCACTGTAAAAACATGTTGAAAGGTAAATGGTTAAGGTAAGTGATTTGAAGCAAAGACACTGTTGGTTTTTCTATGGTTTTTATTACCAATAAAATATACTATGCTTAAAATTAGGCTGGTTTGATTTATTGAGATGTCTTTGTAGGTATTGTAGCTGCCCGACTGGGAAATACCTACAGCTTTGCATTAACTTATAAAAGCAACTAGATTTGAGCTATATTCCTGTAAACCTGTATTCTTCCTGTAAGATAATAAAGTTTCAGTAATAAAGAAAATAGGTAAACGGTACACACACATACAGTATATATTAATGTTGCACCGAATCGCAACGAATGTTGTCTGATCTGCTACTGGCTAATGCCTGAGGCAGGAGTGGGGCGGTGCCCATCTAGAGAGGTGTGACATGCTACTTACTTGCTAGCAATCATAAGGAGTTGCTGCAATACTCTGAGGAGACCGTGGGAACCTTTGCTTACTCTGCAAGAATTGTACCAAGACCTCTATAGGTGGGGGAGATGATCAATCTATAGGGTGATCATTCCCAACTAGAATGTACAGTAGTATATTTAAGTAAGTGAATAACTGTTATGAGGGTGTGAGTTATATATGTGATTATATGAGTTACCCTAGAGTGTACAGTCGCTCAAAATGCGCTGTTACACCGCTCGGCCACGTCAAGTGAGGCCCACCGAACATACATATCATCCCTATCATCCCTATGACTTACATAACCCTATTCCCAGTGTATAGCAATGCCAAAGAAAGTATGAAAAGGTGAGGACCAACTTAGACAGTCGCCTCGGCAGTTGCCAGCTTAGCCTTACGTCTACGCGTCAGGCGATCAACCCTGAAGGATAGGCGAAGGAAGAGGCCTACAAGGATTAGAATTATTGCTGAGAGAGCCAAGGTAGGGGTTAGTACTGTAGGATAGAGAACGTCTGGGCTGATGGACATTGGGAGAGATGAACTAAGTAGATTAGTAAACTCAGAAGAATTCAATGCATTTAACATCTTAATGCTACGTGACTTGATGATTAGGTCTGAAGAGTTGTCTGTGAAAGAAATGTTAATTGGGATGAACTCAGATGAGAGTTTAGTAATCAGGGCAAAGTGCTGATGAGAAGGTAGAGTATGAATGAGTGAACTCCTTACTTCACAGTGATCAGGGGCCTGATACATCCCTTGTGCATGAAATACATTTCTAGAATCTTGACAAATGAGAGACACCTGGGTCTGGTTAGGGAAGTAAAAGAACTGAATATCTAGCAAGTGTTTATAAAACACAGGAAGCTGAGGAGCCGGGGCATATGTACAGTCTTTCATAGCTCCAGTGTCAGTCACAGTGGCTTGAGTCAAGGTAAGTTCGCATGCAGTTTTGTCCGGGGACATAAAGGAAAACACATACGCTGGACACACATATAGATGAAGATACGAGGACCTACATAAGTTAAGTGCGTCATTGTCAGTCACAGTCACAAGTTGAAGGTCGTCGGAGACGAGCATCATGTCCGCTGTGTCAGTCACGGTTAGTAATCTTCCGTCTAAGAGAAACGGGAACGGGATAATTCTCCAAGCATTGAACATGTGTGAGGACTTGAACGGGATGTGGACTAAAATTGATGAGTGCGTAAGAACTGCTTAAAGTAGAGGGTAGTAGAACTCGCATTCACCTGCTTCAAATAGCGGCATCAGGGAATACTGGTCTTTCGCTATCTCTATTGCCGTACTGAGATGTTTTACAGGTACTAGGTCACTTGTGACTCAGCTTAGGGCAGCATCAACTAGATTTGCTATAACCATCTTCGTACCCTGAAATAATTCGCTAACATCTTCCTCAGTAGCTTGCAGGATCTCGGACAAGTATATGACTTTATCTGTGGAACGTCCATCAGAAACTAGATAATTAACTACTTGTGTCAAGTTATTCACTGTCGAAATTACCGAGTTAACTGTCGTGAATACATCCTTCATTGCTATTGACTCGTAATTCAAGACTCTATTCATGGCTCTTGCTGCTGTCTCCAGCACACTAAGACTCTTTCCCAGCTTTTCAACATCAGAAGCTTGGGCTGTTCCAAAATGCTCATGGGAGATCAAGCCAACAAAATTGAAAAGTCCTCTCTTTGTACGCCGTGAGTGAGCGTGTTTGGCTACCTGGATAGGGTCTTCAGGCAGAATCAATTGGATCTTCCGTAATTTACAATTTATACGAGCTACACGTGAGCGTTGGAGTATAACTGTGAGTCGTAAGTGACGGGGCATTGTCTGATTAGTCAGTAGGAAGGTAAAAGTAGAGTGTAATTTGTCTATGCGACGTTGGAGCATCTCAACACCACGGGGGATTGCAAAGAGGTCTCCGAAATCATACTGAACTGCGACTACATCTTCCGCAATTAGCACTCTTCCAACTTGGGCTACAAGGGCGCCGGGTTTCAGATACGAGGGTGTCGTAGAATCAACCACAATTAGTGTTCCAAGTAGAAGAAGGGCTTTCATTAACCAGCTCATCTTTCTCGGGAGAAAGGGCAATATTCTACTCGTAGGATTACTAATAGAATACTTCACTCGCCCAGTAGGATGTATGTGGGGAATGGCTTGCTCTGTCAGAAATGTGACATTAACAGAACGATGATGTGTATAGAATACTTCACTCTCTGTCTAGACTGGTCTTACTTGAATGGTCTCACGTCACTCTCTTACTAGAGTGGTCTTAGAACGCTCTGCTAGCAGAACGAAGCTTCCGCCTATACTCGTTTGTCTGTGCGGAGTCAGTTGTGGTAGGTGCATTTGGTTGCACCGCCGAAGGTGATGGATCAGGTATAATATGGCCATCTACGGAGAGTTCTGGGCTCACCCGTTTTAACCTGTCACCATGAATTACTTCTACCTTGTTGGTGGTAGGGTCTCGAACCTCAAACTTGTTACCGGATGCTGTGTCCGTAACGACATAGGGTCCACTATACTTCGGCGAGAGCTTAGACATTCTCGTCGGATCTACGCACATAACTTTGTAACCTACTTCAAGAACAGTTTGGTGTGCTCTTTTGTGCTGTTTCCTTATCATTTCTGCACGGGATGCCTGTAAATGATCTCGGACTTGATGGTGGATCTTGCTAAAGACCAGGAGTTGTCTCTTAGCATAGTCCTCTAGATTGTAGACTGGTGTGCTAGGCTTGGATAGCAGGTCATATGGCAGAATCTTGTCCTGGCCATAGACTATGTAGTGTGGCGTCTTACCTGTAGAGGAGTTTACAGAGCCGTTTACACAAGCTGCTACCTGTGGAAGCCAGTCTTCCCACGCTTCATGGAGCGGGTTTGTTACATGGCGTAGGACTTCTAGGAGTGTCCTATTCATGCGTTCTGCCAACCCATTTGAGGCTGGGTGGTATGCTGCAATGTACGATTGCTTGATATTGTAGATATCACAGATACTTGCAATCACCTGGTTCTTCAATTCCAACCCGTTGTCCGAGAGGAGCGTCTTAGGGCAGGAGAACGGACAGATGAGATGCGATACTAGTGCATGAGCAACTTCATCCGCTGTTTTAGTTTTAAGCGGGGCTAGAAATACGAATCTTGAGAAGAAATCAACACATACTAGAAGATACTGTAAATCCTGGTGACTCCGCGGCAACTTTAGCAAATCCACTGATACAGTGTCGAATGGAAGTGAAGGCGTTGGATACTCCAAGATTGGTGCGGGACCATCACAGGTTCCTTTATGCTGGGCACAGGAGAACCATCTTGCTATGTGTTGTTCAATATCCTTTCTCATCGTTCTCCAGTAGTACTTCCTTCTGGTAGCGTCAAGCGTTCTGTCCCGTCCTGGATGACCAGCTTGGGGAGCATCATGTTGCTGTTGAAGTACTGCTTCTGTAAGCGTGTCTGGAATCACTACACGAGGGTGTGCGTCAAGGTCTGTGGGAATAACTCTAACTAGTAGTCCGTCCAGCAACCGGAATTGCATGTGAGGTACGGGTAGTTCTGGGAGAGTTGTGTTATCCCCTGATTCTAAGGAATAGATTACTTTGGACCACAGCAGATCCTTGCTTTGCTCTTCTTTCACTTGGGTTTCTGTAAGCGTTAGTAGCTGGGTCACTGGGGCTACTTGCACATTTCGGGAGAGTGCGTCTGCCGCCACGTTAGCTTTACCTTTGATATGATACAGAGTCGGATCAAACTGCAATACCGTCTCGTACCATCGTGCTAGTCTGCCAGTGAGGTTCTTACCACCCTTGAATATCTTTGTTACCACCTCATTGTCTGTGTAGAGGTCGATTTTATAACCAAGGATGATGTCTCTGAAATGTTTCAATGCCCAAGCTACTGCAAGGGTTTCCCATTCCGTCGTGTGATATCTAGTCTAAGCATCATGTCAACACCCGACTTGCATATCCAATGACTTGCATCTTGCTTCGTTCATCTGGTTGCATTAGAACAGCTCCTAGCCCTTTGAGAGAGGCGTCGGTGCAGATTGTGAATGGTCTATCATGGTCAGGGAAGACTAGGACAGGCGTTTTGGTGAGTGCTTCCTTGAGGTTGGTGAATGCTTCCTCTTGCTCTTGACCCCATGTGAATGGAGCGTCCTTCCGGAGAAGTTCTATCACAGGCCTCGCTAGACCCGCATAGTTCTTCACGAAAGCCCGGTAGTAGCCAGAAAGCCCGATAAAGCTTCTGACATGCTCAACCGACTTTGGGCGTGGAAAATTTTGTACCGCGACGATCTTGTCGTTCATAGTGTGAATTCCTTCTGCGTCCACCTGATGACCTAGGAATTTGATTTTTCCTTTTAGAAAAATCACACTTGCTGATCTTGATACGTAAACCTGCCGTTTGAATTCTTTCCAATACCTGTTGGAGTTTGCTGAAATGAGAGCTGACGTCTTTGCTACAGACTATGATGTCGTCCAGGTAGGCAAAGACTGAGTCACCCAATAGGCCCGCAAAAAGATTGTTTACTAACCTTTGAAAGGTGAGGGGTGCGTTTCTCAGTCCGAATGGCATGCGTAGCCATTCGTAGTGTCCACTGGGGGTAGAGAACGCAGAGACTTCTGTTGATTTCTCATCCATTCCAACTTGCCAGTACCCACTGAGGAGGTCTAGAGTACTGAATACCTTGTTCCCTTTTCCTATGCCTTGTAGTAGCTGGGACAGTACAGGCATGGGGAACCTGTCAGGTATAGTTGCTTGATTGACTTTGCGATAATCAATCACCGGACGCCATCCTCCATCCTTCTTAGGTACCAGGAAAAGAGGTGAATTCCATGGCGAGGATGAATGGCGAATAACATTTTGCTCCAGCATTTCGTCTACCATCCCTTTTACTACCCTTTGACAGTGTGGCAATCTGTACGCCGCTGTGTACACGGGATTGTTGCCTGGTTTGAGGGGTATGGTATGCGTTGTTAGATCCGTTTTACCTAGACATTCTCCGAGGAGTGCAACTACATCTCTGAAAGACTGTAGCAACTTCAGAAGGGATTCTGTCTCTTCTGAAAAGTCTGTCTTCTTTAGGTTTTGCCTGAGAGGAACTTCGTCTTGCATCTCGGACGGTGACGATGCTGTCATTGCTGCAATTGGTGCTTCTGTGGAGGGCCACTCCGGAGGTTCAGGATCTACTGGATAGTCGTACACAAGAGCTTTTCCGATCTTGCAGCCGGACTTCAGTGTGATTGGACTGTTAGACCTGTTATAGACTAGTATCTCTGTCCTTGCTTTACCCTGAAGCTTGTACAAGGTTGACTCGAGAGCTAGTCCTTTAATACATGCACTTTCACTTAGACATACTGCATCCGTGCCTTTCTTTAGCTTGGATAACCTAACTGGGAGGTGTGCACCCTCTCTAGCACGAATCCTTTGCTTTCCAATTACTACTAAGGGATACAACCGTGAACCTTGATCCATTGATCCAACACTCTGGTTACTTGGAGTAGGGGACACCAAGGGCCGCGCACGCGAACTGTCCATGCTTGTTGAAACAGCCGCTGCAATGGTCGAGTACAGGAAAGGATGCGGATTCTGCTTTGTAGAATACTTGTGTCGGTTGTAGATCATCTTCTGGTCGGAAGGATTTAAGGCGATTGTTTTTCATTGTTCTGATGCCTATGAGCCAATCTGCTGGGAGTGGAAAATCCTTGATCACGTAAAACCTCGTCTTGATGTTTGGGTCTCCGTGACGTGTGAATCTAAATGGAATGTCTACCATACCAACTACTTTTAGGTTATTCCGTGTAACTCATGTAAGTTGCATGTCTGGGAGATTAAGTTTCCAGTTGCACTTAAGCTGATTTTGAAGATTTATCAATGACTCGTAGGACAAGACATTGGCGCAGGCGCCAGAGTCAAGAGCCAGAGACATCTTCACGTCACCTACCGTTACTGGAATTGACATAATGTTCACTCGTGTTACTGCCGCAACGAGCGAGGGCACGTGTAAGGGCGACGAGTGGACATTGGTAGGTAACGGAGTAGGTTTGTCAATGTTTTATCGTTGGGTCTTGCGCACGAGTCTTCCCCCGATGATCCTTGTTGGCGCTTTGTAGCTAAGCCTTTGATTGTACGGCATTCATCTGTGGAGTTACCTTTCTCACCATGGAACAGGCAAGTCTTCTTCTGTTTCCCTTGCGCATGGCTTGTCTGGTGTTTTTGAGCTTGTCCTCTTTGGTATGATGTCCCACTGGAGGGTGTGAATGTCGTCTTCTTCTTGTACTTGTCTGAAATTAGCTGCGGGTGTAGTCTCCAACAGGCTGTCTTGTCATGTCCCTGCTTGTGGCAATGATCACAGCTGTTGTCTTTCCTCGAGCTGCTACTATACGCTTGTTTGGGTCTGCTCCCTGAGGCTTCTACTGGGGTTACCAAGGCTTTTGGGACTAAGTCTGTGGTAATCTTGTATGATCGTTTGCTCACTAACTTCTGAAGGTTAGTGGTGGCCCACCAAAGTAGTGGAATACCTAGTATACATGATCATGCTGGATCCTCGCCTGAGGAAGGAAATGACGAAAACAGAATTCCTACCCACCACTGGGGGTAGGAATTCTGTGTTCGTCATTTCCTTCCTCAGGCGAGGATCCAGCATGATCATGTATACTAGGTATTCCACTACTTTGCCTAAGTTCTCCAGCATCATGCAATCATGGGTAGCATTGTTGATCCATACTGAAGAGGGAGCTAGAAACCTTCCTTTGGCATCTTCATACACATCCCCGGCAATTGCCATTGCCATGTATTGTTCATGCTTTCCGCCATCCGTGTCGATTTTGTCAGCTAAGCTATGGATGAAGGCTAGTTCTCTTCCTTGGTTACCATCCCCAAAGACCTCGATCATATAGTTTTTCCATTCCTGGTAATTTTTGGTCTGGAAGGCTAGAGTAAGGACTGACAGACTTTAGGTTTCGAACCATCTTTCAGGTATGATCTAACAAGCTCAATTTTGTCGTCATCAGTTATAATGTTGCTGTTTCTCATGAGTCCTTCGATGTTCCTGAAAAATGTGAGAACTCCCCCCGGGTAATTAGGGCAGTCCTTCCCGGAGTAACATGCAACACCATGCCCTGTTGGCACAATCGTTATCGTCGGTGGTGGCACGTGTCCTGACATGGTGGTTGTTGAAGTAGTCGTACTCGTGGCTGTCCTAGTCGTACTCGTGGCTGTCGTAGTTGTACTCGTAGTTGACGTAGTAGTCGTCGGCGGAGTAGTCGACATGTTCAAGCTACCTGTCGGATATTGCTTACCTGATCGATGTTGACGACCGTCTAAAATTGGAGGGCGGAACTGGGATGACTTGGGTTTTGTAGATTCTGGAGGCGCATAAATTACCTTATTCCCCTCGCTTGCGCTTAGGTTTACGCTGGATTCTGTGTCGATGAGGTCCGATGTAACCTTTTGTGTACCGCAGGCGCTAGAGGAGGTGTCAACCTCTGGTGGATAGCTCAATTTACCCTTGAAATAGTCGGACAGTCGGTTAGTAAGTGTGTCAATGTCAGTGTCAAAAGAAATGTCTACCTTTTTATCTAACTCTGTGACCGACTGTAGTGCTACTTCCCCTCCTGCTTCAAGAGGGCTGTCTGAATTTGCATCAGATTGACTATCAGAGGATATGAGGTCTTCCTCTAAATCATTCTCTTTTCTAATAAGCTTAAGAGGACATTAGGGAAAATGACACTTTTGGTAAAGATACCTGGATTGAATGTCATTGACAAATAATCCCACAATTTTTTTTTTTAGCACTGGAACAAACATTTTGGTAGTAGGGATTTCTCTTAACCACACACCCGTACCTAAGTTTGTATGGATGATAATGGTGGTTAGTCGGATGAGTGAGCAGTTAGTTTGTTAAAACAGGAAAATTCTGGAAAATTCAGGTTAGTAAGGTCTGTATAAGAATACTCTCTTACTAAGAAAATGTAAAAAAAATTAACACAGTGTGTAACAGAAGTAAGTCTTTGATCCTCTGCTAAGTTATTACTTGAGAAACTGTTACTGCAAATATATAGAGTATTTAAATTCTTTGATCTAACTTGAATTCATATATTGAATTTATTTATTGAGGAACGTTCAGTCCCAGCTAAAATATTCTATACACATGAATAAGTTGAAAGAATAGTTAAGATACTTTGGCATTGCTTGTTGTGTTGACAGGATATTTTGCTAGTACTATTTACTAGTATATTTAATTTGTATTGTATTTTTGTTGACCAACCTATACAAAGCTGAATTAACGATGCGATGTTTTGAAGGTCTTCTTGTCAGCTGTTGTAGAATGAAGATTGAAGTGGAGGGACCGTAGAGTTTTAATTATTGACCACTTCTCTTACGCCGTCACCAATGCCGTGACATCATACACACGTCATACCCTGGCCTGGGCGTGGTGTGCGTGCGTGCGTGTGTATGAGTCTAGGGATGAGTTGCTGGGGCGAGTTGCTGGCGCGCGGGCTCACCGTGACTCATTGGCTCAGTGACGGGAATGCTGATGTCAGCGCTGATGTGATGGGTACTGAGATGTAGTACCAGTTCACTCTTGATTCACTCTAGTCTTTTATCATTCATCGATGTTTTTCTTTCCACTTAGCTCATTAATGTTAATGTTTTTCTAGTTGCTTTTTTTTCTTAATCTTGTTGTTGTTTGCTCTTCGGAGGTCTTTTAATTGTGATTTCGATTGGGGAACACAAATCCCATATACGCTGCCAACCAATTATGTATCGGCGATTATTATGTTGGATACCTTTTGCTTCTTACCTTAATTGTCCTTGTTTATGCTTGTAGTTCAGGTTTTCACTGTAAAACCATGTTGAAAGGTAAATGGTTAAGGTAAGTGATTTGAAGCAAAGACACTGTTGGTTTTTCTATGGTTTTTATTACCAATAAAATGTACTATGCTTAATTAGGCTGGTTTGATTTATTGAGATGTCTTTGTAGGTATTGTAGCTGCCCGACTGGGAAATACCTACAGCTTTGCATAAACTTATAAAAGCAACTAGATTTGAGCTATATTCCTGTAAACCTGTATTCTTCCTGTAAGATAATAAAGTTTCAGTAATAAAGAAAATAGGTAAACGGTACACACACATATATATTAATGTTGCACCGAATCGCAACGAATGTTGTCTGATCTGCTACTGGCTAATGCCTGAGGCAGGAGTGGGGCGGTGCCCATCTAGAGAGGTGTGACATGCTACTTACTTGCTAGCAATCATAAGGAGTTTCGGCAATACTCCGAGGAGACCGTGGGAACCTTTGCTTACTCTGCAAGAATTGTACCAAGTCCTCTATAGGTGGGGGAGATGATCAATCTATAGGGTGATCATTCCCAACTAGAATGTACAGTAGTATACTTAAGTAAGTGAATAACTGTTATAAGGGTGTGAGTTATATATGTGATTATATGAGTTACCCTAGAGTGTACAGTCTCTCAAAATGCGCTGTTACACTCCTTCTGCCCCAAACAGCCATTTTTGTTTTCAATTTCGTCCTCGAAACGACCTCCGATCGTGGCTTCGCCCCCTCTATGACCTGACCCAGGTCAATTGACACCCACATGCAAAGGTTCAGCTCCCCAGGTCCAAAACTGCGGCCGCCTATTAAGAACACACAGACAAACAGACACGAACTGATTTAATAATATAGATTTATAAAAGCAAAGACCCACAAAGTATAACAAATTACCGACCTATATCTGTGCTCACTGCAGTCAGCAAACTTTTAGAGAAATTAGTGTGTGTTAGACTGGTTTCTTACTTGGAGAGAAATAATATTCTGATTGATAATCAGTATGAGTTTCAATCTGGAAGAAATACAGAAATGGCCATTATGAAATTATGTAGGGATGTTCTTGATGCTTTCGATAATAAACAATTTACAATTGCCGCATTTTTGGATTTGAGTCGTGCTTTTGATTGCGTTGATCACAGTCTTCTCAAGACTAAATTATCACATTATGGTATCACAGGAGTAGCCCTTAAGTGGTTTGAAAACTATGTATTAGGTAGACGTCATTATGTGACATAATTATCTCAACACTAACTCTGAATTTCGAACTTGTAATGTTGGTGTCCCTCAAGGTTCTATATTAGGGCCAAGTTTATTGTTACTATACATCAATGATATCCATAATGCTACAGACACTGGCCAGGCACTTCTCTTTGCTGACGACACTACATTTTATATTTCGGGGCAAAATTACCAATCACTTGTTGATATTATGAAAACAACTTGATAAACTAGAAAAGTGGTTTACCACAAACAAGCTAACATTTAACCCTTCTAAGACCTACTCTATGTTATTATCAAGAAAAAGGGTGGATAATGAATGGGTACCTTTACAATTTAATGGATCTGATATTGCATGTAAGATTGAACAATAATTTTTTGGAGTTCTCATAGATAAAACATTAAATTAGAAAGCTCATACAACTGCTCTCAAACTTAAGCTATCTGGACTGTGCGGTACCATGTATAAAATCAGAGATAAACTGTCGTTGCAAGCACTCCGCCTTATAAACTGTCGTTGCAAGCACTCCGCCTTATAAACTGTCGTTGCAAGCACTCCGCCTTATAAACTGTCGTTGCAAGCACTCCGCCTTATATTTGTGTCATTAATTTATCCCCACCTCTTATATTGCCATACCATATGGCCTTCAACATATCAAGCTCAGCTGCAACCACTTTTTATTCTGTTGAAAATGTTACGACTGAATTATATTTTTAACCAATCTCTAGCTATTCATATTTTTAAATCCCTAAATAATATAATACATTGTCCTATTGAATATAAGTTTAAACCTAATACTAATTATAATCTTGGAAATGAAAACGAATTGGCAGTCCCATTTGTTTCTTCTACCCAGTCAAAATTATTTGTACATTATCGGGGTTGTCAATTATGGAACACACTTCCCAATGATATCAAGTCTTCATCCTCCATTAATGCATTCACAAATAAAATAAAACATTACTTTATCATGCAATACACTCCAATATAGAATACCTTGTTGAATGAGACCACTTGATGTTTCAAATATTTTTTTGTATTATTTAATATTTTACTTTAAACATTTTGTTCTTTTCTTGTTAGTACTTGTTGCATATATTGTAAGTGTTTTGTTTACCTCATAGCTGCCCTGTATCATTAGTGACAGCATCAACATAAAGCAAGGTGCCTGCTGGAAAGGATATGCTTAGCGGGCTCAGCTTATATATTTTATTGTGTAAAACTATCCATGTAAATTTATGAGTTAAATAAATTATTTGAATTTGAATTTGAATTTGAATATAGTGAAGTATGTAGGGGTCTCTCTCTAACTAAAAAAGGTCTAGAGAAAATGAGTTGTAAAAGTTCCCACCTTCTCCCTGGCTGATTCTTCCCAAATGCTAGAGATTTTGGATTGATATTTTTAGTCATTTTTATTTGCAGAGGGTAGTTTTAACCCTTCGAACCCGGGTGGTACAACACTGTACCATTTTGGTTTGGCCCGAGGAACCCGGGTGGTACAACACTGTACCATTGCTTGCGTGAGTGCTTTTCGAATGGCGCGCGTACAAATTTTGCTCCGTGGTCACCAGGCGGCGCTACCAGACAGCATGTACGCCAGTCTCTACCCTGCCGCCAACATGGATACTAGCCCAAAAAGTGATTCCCTTGTGTCCGATTCCACACTCCCTTCGACGCCTGCCCATGTTCGTCGCGCCCTAACGCAAATGCACGCACAAGATGCGTTGACTCCCGGAGGTATTGAAATAGCTTTGAGGAGTTATGAACGTGGTGAAGGCCAAAAAATTGGTGATGACTTGGGCAGTGATAGCTCCGAGTCTTACGAGTCTCACTATAGTGAGGATTTTGACGATATAGAAGAAATCCGTGAAAGAGACGCGCTTTTTCTTGGATTTGAGCATGACGATGAAAGTGATGATAGTACTGAACGTGACATAGTTGTGCAAGGTGATGAGAGTCTAGTGAGAGTGAGCGAATGGGACAGCACTAGGTCGACTGCCAAGTTTAGGTTGAGTGACACGACACCTAGCCCTTCGCCAGCTAAATCCCCATTCAAGATACGTTTCTATAAGAAACAAGTTCTCAAAAAGGCGGCCGCGGCAGCCAGGAAAGAGGCCCTAAAAGTTGGTGAGGGAGCAGTGCGTGAGGGTGCCAGTGAGGCTGCGCGTGAGGCCGAGGTTGACCCGCCATTGTCTTCCTTATCTACCCACGCCACCCAAGTTGCCCCAGGCTCCCGCCATTCTTCCCCACCACCACCAGCACTGCCTAGGGTTGAGGAACCCCCACTTTCGTCCTATTTACCCCCTATTTCCCCCGAGAGGAGACATACTACTAAAGAAAAGGGAAAAGGGAGAAAATATGTCAAAAAAGGAGCTACAAGTAGGCGCTCTTTGTTCGAGGCTCCCGCGGCTTCCACCCCTGCGGCTTCCACCCCTGCCGCTCCCAGCCATACGCCCCCACAAGTTTCCCCAGGGTCCACCCCACCTCTCCAGCCTACAACAGAGGTTCCTGATGATGTGTTTGACCTGGCATCCATACCTGCACCTACAGACACTGAACCAGTGCTGTCTAAGACTCGTCGTAGGCCAAGGAGCCCCGAACCTCTGTATGAAGATGACAGAGCCTCATCTCCCACTCCTTCCCCACCTCGCCGACCTACACGCCGCCCACGCATCATTCGTTCCCCGCAAGAGTATGAGGGGGGCTCTGAAGATGAAGGGCACCTCACAGACGACTCTGGCCATGATTACCTGGGTCCACCGTCAGGGCAAGATGACGGCTCTGACGACAACGACGATGACGAATTTATGGACATCGACGACCCTCAACCCAGACGCTTTGCCCAGGGCCGTCGTGCTCCTGGCCGCCCTGGCCGCCTGGCTGGCCGCCGGGCTGGGCCTGGGCGCCGTCGCGCTCCTGGCCGCCCTAGGGTTCGCGCCGCCAAAGTTCGTGGGCGTGCTGCCCCCGCTGTAGCTCCTCGTCAGCGTCGCCAGAAGGACGGATTTTATGTTTTCAACTGGCAGGATGTGGCTGCTGATCAAGTCATTGACCCTGATGTAACCCCTTTTGATGAGGTACAGGATGCTCCAGGAGTTACCCCAAGTTTTCCTGCAGGCCCCAATGCTCGACCACATGAGCTTTTTGAGGCTTTTTTTGATAAGGAGGTTACTGACTTTGTCATAAAAGAGACAAATAAGCATTACCAAATCCAGGTTAACTTTTTTGGCAAGGTGACCAAGGGCCACATGAAGCGGTGGACCCCAGTGACTCATCCCGAGTTCATGGTGTTCCTGGCAATCACCATGCTAATGCCTCATGTGAAGAAGCACAGGTTGGCTGACTATTGGATCACCAAAGATCTAATATCCACCCCTGCCTTCGGGAAATACATCTCTCGGGACCGGTACCTCGACATCCTCGGAGCGCTCCATCTTGTCACCAACACCGACATGCATCTCCCTGACAAACTGTGGAAAATTAGGACGTTGTACGAGATGATGAGAGAACGTTTCACGTCCTACTTCATGCCCTTCTGCAACGTCTGTATTGACGAGTCTCTTGTGCTGTTCCGGGGAAAGCTGAGCTTCAGGCAGTACATCCCCTCAAAGAGACATCGCTTTGGTATAAAGTTCTTTGTGCTGTGCGATTGCAAAACTGGCTATGTCCTGGACTTCCTGGTCTACAGCGGGAAGGAAGGGGACGTGGCAATAGACCCCCTCATTGGCTTTGGCGGAGCAGTGGTTCAAGCCATGATGAACCGGTACTTCGAAAAGAATCACGTCCTCTACACGGACAACTACTACACGTCCCCCACTCTCTCAAAGTACCTCCATGAGCGCCAGACGGGGACTGTAGGCACAGTTAGAGCAAAAAGGAAGGGCATGCCAAGTTTCCCTCCTAAAACAAAGAAAGGCGATGTCTTCAAGAAGAAGTCGGGACCCATTCTGGCTATCCACTGGCACGACCAGCGGAAGGTCAACCTCCTGAGCACCGTCCACAAGGGGGAAATGGTTGAGACTGGCAAGGTGGATCGCCGCACCAAAGTCAGGGTGACCAAGCCCGATGCTGTCCTGGACTACAACATAAATATGAGGCTGGTGGACAAGTCCGACATGCAGATAGGCTTCATCGACTGTCTGCGTACCTCGTGCAGATGGTACAAAAAGTTCTTTCTGCACATGGTGGACATGTCAATGCTGAATGCCTATAATATCTACAGGCTTCGGAATCCGCGCACACCCAGGAAGTTCAGTAGCCTGCGGAGGTTCCAAAAACAGGTGTTGGTGGAGCTCCTGGACAGGTATGCTATGCCACAGAGGGCAGTGGCACAACCTGGGCGCCCCGTTCAGGACCGCATGCAGGCTGCACAGTTTGTAAGTGTGCACAAGCTCGGTTACCTGCCTCTGGAACGAGATGGAGTCACCATTAGCAGAAGGCGGTGCCATGTCTGCTGGAACAGCCAGGTGAGGCCGAGGAAGCAGAAAAAGACCACCATGCAGTGTGTGGAGTGCCGACTGTCACTATGTGCTATACCGTGCTTTGCTGAATACCACAGCAAGCAGGAGTACTAACTAATAATCATAGTGAAAGTACCAAAGACTGACAATATGTATGTATATAGGCAACAAGTGGAAATAAAACAATGTACAGGTGTATTGTGATAAAAAAGTCATGTATTATGAAAACATATATAAATAAGCGAAAAAAGACACAATAAATTGTATATAAAACGTTTACAAAGCATATAACTAAGTGAAAGTGACACATGACATAATATTAGATGGCCAAAGTATAATAAACACCTGTGATAACGAATAATCAGTGCCTAATATAACAATAACCTACCTCAATTACTAATAAAATGTACCGTATCAAGTGAAAATGAGCATTATCAGTGAAAGTGACACTCTCTCAAGCATATTTACCAAAGTGAAAGTGACACACGAACTAATATTAGATGGCCAAAGTATAATAAACACCTGTGATAACGAATAATCAGTGCCTAATATAACAATAACCTACCTCAATTACTAATAAAATGTACCGTATCAAGTGAAAATGAGCATTATCAGTGACAGTGACACTCTCTAAAGCATATTTGTCAAAGTGAAAGTGACACAAGACCTAAGATTTGATGGCCAAAGTATAATAAACACCTGTGATAACGAATAATCAGTGCCTAATATAACAATAACCTACCTCAATTACTCATAAAAACTACGGTATCGAGTGAAAATGTGAAATATTAGTGAAAATGATAGCCTAATACACATATTTTATATAATTGGACTCCAAATAACTATAATAACATCACTATCAATACATAAAATCGCCTCCGGGAGGTAAAAAGTTTGGCGCGACGAGCCGCGGCCTGGGCCAAGGCGACGCATCCGAACGCGGGATGATTTTCACGCATAAAAATCACTCCACTTCCCGCGCTCACCATTATGCAATCACTTGGGCTAGAGACCTCTACTCAACGGCATTCTACACATGAAGGTTTGTGCTACATTTTTCTGTTTTTTTTATAACTTTGTGTAATGTATTTCAGGAGTAACATGTGAGTCAACTTGTACCAAAATTCCTGAAAACCCCCGGACACAGAGTACAGTTACGATATTCCCTAGCCGGGGTCGGAGGGTTAATGAATTGACTATAGTTACATTTCTTCATCTAGCTTACTCATCCTATTTACTGTATTATATACCCATATCGCGAACTAATTTACATTAATTTGCTACTCTGCTCTATTTCGGTAGCTAGTGCGTCATGAGAATATATTTTCCTTTCATTTTTGTTTTCTGTCTAAATAACTAACTGCAAAAGAGGAATGACATACCGGTACAGCAAACAGTCTGACAAGTTTTGAAGTCATCCTAATTAGCAAAGAGGAAAACAATAAACGAATTAGAAACATGAAACTCCCAGTATTGAAGATAATTAAATGGTAAATAAAATAACGAGCACGACGCAACATTAAAAACATTGATTAAATTACGGGAACAGGTGAAAATGATGCACAGACGGAGCAGTTTAACCCTTGTTTAGCGGGACCCGACTTAAGTCGGCCTAGAGAACCAAGGACTAAGTGGCGGGGCCCGACTTAAGTCTGTGTGCAATTTTTGAGCAATAATGGCTCTGAGAGAGAGAGATGAGCGATGGGAGGAGCGTAGGTCGGCTCATGACCGCTCGACACAGGTCCCGCGCGACTACTGACGTTCCCTCCACATACATCCTGTTACGAACTGGCACTCGGGTACACAAGGGCTCTCAATCAGGACTCGAATACGGCTCGCTGCCACAACGGAAACACACGATCCCAACCCCTGAGTACTGCCAGCCGAACAAAAAACACCAATACCCTCCAGAGTTCAATCTGCTATAACGGGGTATACAAGAACTCGGTACTAGTGTTCAACAAGACTAATAAAGAGACAGGAATTATCTAGTCTGGTCAACAATCAAACAATGAAGTAAAAAACAACAACACCAAAGAATAGTGTTGGCCGAAGCCGAAGTAATCCACCCTTGACTATGAACTTAAGAAGTCCACCACCCTCTACTTCGGATCGGCACTATTACGTTACGTTAATTAATAGTCCTTAAGCATCGAGCAAGGAATCTTCTGAAAAGTTAGATGCTTCTTGGATGCTCGTAAGAAGTACGTATCGGATTTTGAACAGTAATTCAATAAGCAAAAACATTGGCAATTAAATACTATTAAAGGCTTAAATTGGCATAAGAATAATTAAAAGAATATGCAATAGTAAATGGCAAACATTAAAAGGAAGTACTCCGCAAATGCAACGGCAATAGCCTACTCGGATTGTGCTCGTGGGCCACTAATCACTAAAGTAGCCAAGCTTGCAACACATGAAATCAATAGTGCATAAACAATATCATACATAAGGAAAGCTTCAATACTATTCTGTATCTACTAATCGAGTAAAGTCTAGCTGGGGTACTGTAGGCAAAAAGGTAGCAGTGACTGAGCAAAAACGGCTCGTATCCTAGCGAAGTCCTCACGACTGTTTAAAGTATTACGTTAAAACTAACAAGTGCACTTTGAGAAATCCAGATCCCTTGTATCTGGTTTTCTCCCGGCTCCTTGACAAAGTAAAAACAAACTGTTAATAAAATACAGGGTGGTTAGGCTCTTGCCCTCACGCACTGTAAATTATTAACTCAACACAGTCAGCCGCGAAGACAACCTAGGCTTCACTGAACCGAAACGAGTATGCAGGTTTATCGCTTAACCACTGCATCAAACAACAACTCGTAACACAGAAAAGCCTTACCCCAGTCTAGCATTACCTAGACTAGCAGAACACAGGAATAATAATAATAACACACAGGGAAATGCATATACAAGTGCAACAAAAATAAATCAATCCTATTCTAAGTCAACCCTTCCAAAATAGGCTATCTAATAGGCAAGTATCTCGTGATAACTCAAGCGATAATACGTTGGCTGACTAGCTCTGCACCAACGGGACCATGGAAGTTAAACAGGGCAGGGAAAAGAGGAGATAAGAATGTAAGGTAGTAGAGAAAGTTCCCATCAGTCAGAAGAATATATATAGTTAGCAAGGGAAATGAGAAGTCGCTCTGCCTAATGAGTTCTGATGAAAAAATGGCTAGACTTCCCTTTTATACCCGGCCCTCTAGTGAGCCCAACGTGAACTACTAAGGACCGCCCACTGACAACCATTACGTAATTTCTCTCTCTCCTCTGGGATCCACAAAGGCTTCCCTAGCACTGAGGGAGGGAGGAATGCGAGTGAGTTAGGCCCACCTCCCGCCTGGCGCACCCACTGACCCCCCAACTGTGGCTGTTTCTCTTTCCATCATTACAAATAAGTTTTACACACAATACTTATAACTAATGATATAAAATAGAACTCGTTGACTCAGATGAAAACAAAATACATATTCATAATACTTATAGTACAACGGCTCACATGAACTAAGTTAGGAAACTCTACATAGACTACAGCCAAAGTTCCTGCCCTGACGATCCTAGCGAGAGTGGGGCATGACTAGGCGTTCTGTACAGCATGCTCACACGTGGACATGCGTCACACCTCCCCCAAGATTTTACTCGCTCAACCCTGAGCTAAAATCTGACAAACACAGAACCCCATCAAGCCCCTCACACCCAGCGACCGCATGGCACTAAAACAAAGCTGAGTTTATCACCAAAACACATCTTATTATTAAAAAAAACATTCACATTTTATAACTCCTCCCAACAATAGCAAAAAGACACAATATCATGCTCCCAGAGCGAGCTTACAGCAGCTCAGCCGTTTGATAGTTTGTGGACTACTCAAACTCTATAGGCTATGACAAACTTATACCATTACCTATATCAAAAGAAAGAGTTTTTATATGATTTTTATATTTTAATATGTTTTTCCCGGCTGCACTATAAGGGCAGCCTATTTTCCTCCACTCAAACCCACACACCTGTGATAGCCTACGACTGATCATCCACCCTTGATAAACAATCCGCGATCACATTGTCACATCCAGCAATATGACGGATGTCCAGGTTATACTCCTGCAACATCAAAGACCACCTGGTCAGTCTCATATTGCGATTGTGAAATTGATTCAGGAATCTCATAGGGTGATGATCAGTGTAGATAACCACGACTGGTCCATAGGCTGGAACATACACCTCGAAGTGCCTGAGCGACAGCACAATCGCCAGTCATTCCTTTTCTATTGTAGAATAGTTATTTTGTGCAGCATTAAACTTCTTAGAAAAGAAACTTACTGGGTGTTCCACACCTTCATTGTCTGTCTGTAGCAAGATGGCACCAGCCCCTACACCACTAGCATCTGTTGCCAGCTGAAAAGGCCTGTTAAAGTCTGGGGCCCTGAGTATCGGGTGAGTACATAGCAAATGTTTCACCAAACTGAAAGCCTTTTCACACTCAGGTGCCCACAAAAACTTTTTGTCTTTAGATAACAAATCTGTGAGAGGTGCCAACACCGTTGAGTAACCTTTTATGAAGCGTCTGTAGTAGCCTATCATACCCAAGAATCTCATAACCTGCTTCTTGGTTGTTGGGTGCGGAAATTTATTGATAGCCTGTACCTTGTTCTGAGGAGGGCACACCTGTCCCCTTCCCACTACAAACCCAAGGTATTGCACAGTGGCTTTTACGAAGTCACACTTTTCCAAATTTACTACCAGACCTGCTTCACTAAGTTTCCGGAACAAGGTCTCAAGGTGCTCACAATGGCTCTCAAAGTCGTCATCATAAATGATTACATCGTCCAAATATACGGTGCAATTTGGAATGTCCTTTACAATTTCATTCATCAGGTTCTGAAACGTTGCTGGTGCATTCTTAAGTCCGTAAGGCATAACATTGCACCGGTAGGTACTCCCGTCCACAACAAAACCACATACCTCTTTAGCACGCTCGGACAAAGGTACTTGCCAGTAACCTTTTACTAAATCTACTTTAGACAAAAAACGAGCATTACCAATTTTGTCAACACTATCATCAACCCGAGGAAGAGGATATGGGTTAGTTGGAGTCAAACCGTTTAACCTACGGAAAGCAATACAAAAGCGTACCTTGCCATCTGGCTTAGGCTGCAGTGTTACGGGGGAAGTCCACTTAACTGTGCCTTTCTCTATCAACCCTCTACCGAGCATATACTCCAACTCATCCCTCAGAGCTGGTAGTTTTATGGGGGGCACACGGTACGGGATTGACTTAAAGGGTATATGGTCCCCCACGTCAACATCATGCATAGCCTGAGTAGTGAGGCCTGGGTGTTCAGCAAATACAGTGGGGTATGAACCGAACAACTGACGGATAGCATCAAACTGCGGCTCAGGCAAATGAGCTATAGCCTCGTCAGCCCTTAGGCTCGAGTTCCCCGCCCACTGATCCGCTGAAACATGTTGATCCCAGCTATCCTCCTCTGAAGCTTGACTGTCCCCCTCTCCTTCTCCACCACGGCCGCAACAAGCCAACACAGGGACAGTGAGAGGCTCAGAGGGGCGCCTCACATATACCTCACATATATAACCTCTTTAATAAGGTTCACGTGACATAACTGGTTCTTTTTCCTCCTGTCTGGAGTGGCAACAAGGTAATCTAAGTCTGAAATTTGTTCTACAATTTTATAAGGCCCAGTGTACTTCGCAGAGAGGGGGTTACCAACCAAAGGCAACAAAATTAATACCTCTTGTCCTACAGTGAACTTCCGGAGCCTCACTTTGCGATCATACCTGTCCTTCATCAAAGCTTGTGATTCTGTCAAATTTCTACCTGCCATCTCCAGACTTTTAAGCATGCGCTCACGGCTTTCAAGCACATACTTTAATAATGGACAAGGCTGCACAGTCCCCTCCCAAATTTCTTTCAGCATGTTAAGGGGGCCCCTGACACGGTGTCCAAAAATCAGCTCGTTTGGACTAAATCCCAGGCTCTCACCAGGTACCTCCCGAGCAGCAAACAGCACATAAGGCAATCCAAGATCCCAATCCATACCGTTGTCAGCACAATAACACCTGAGCATGCTTTTAAGTGTAGCATGCCACCGCTCAAGCATCCCTTGACTCTCAGGGTGATACGCTGACGATACTACTGCTCGTATCCCATGCTGTTGCATTGTTTGCTTGAACATGTTGGAGGTGAAATTAGATCCCTGATCAGACTGAATCTCCTCCGGGTACCCGTACCTTGAGAAGTACCACAACAAGTTACTGACTACCGTCTTAGCCATTCCATTTTTCATAGGGTATGCATCGGGGTATCTAGTGGCAACATCCATTATGGTTAACACAAATTTATTTCCAGCCTTAGTGGGAGGGAGTGGACCAACCATGTCAACAATAATTTTACTAAAGGGTGGCCCAATCACAGGAATAGGGTGTAACGGAGCCTTAGGAATAACTTGGTTCGGTTTCCCGACACGTTGACAAATATCACATGAGTTTATCCATGACTGCACATGAGACTTCATCCCCGGCCACCAAAACAATTTCCCCAAAGCCGCCACCGTTTTCTTGGCACCCAAATGTCCTGATAATGGAGAATCATGAGCCAACCTAAGCAAACTTTACCTGCAGCCCTCTGGCACGACCAGCTGGTCAACTGTACCTGATCCGCCCTCCCAGTTCCTTTTAGGATCTTGATATCGGTGGTATAAAATTCCATTAAAGAAAAAAAATCCCCTGCCTTTGCATCCCTATCTTCTTCTAACTCCACAGCCCCATTGGTACACTGCAAAACCTCTGGATCCTCTAATTGCAACTTTCGAATGTCTGTGGGAGCCAACATGTCTAACTGCTTGGTCAACAACTCATGCCCTCCCCCAACATCCAACTTAGACATCCGGTTTTCTCGCTGCAGGTAATGGTGCTGTCTCTGAATCTCTGCCTCCTCCACTACTTTATCAACTGTGTTAGGCACTGGAGTTACAACAGACTCGGTCAAAGGTCCTGCTATTGGGTCTTTTGGGAGAGCCACTGGTTCTAAACTCTTCAAACTTTTCCCAGCCTTCCGCTTCTCCTTAATTCCCTTCCTCCGCTGTTCTGTGGCCTGGAAAATAGGCTGTGATACCTTAAATGCTTGGGAACGAGTTACCACACATGCCATCTGTTGGCGTTGACAACTCACTACCCACTCTTGTTCCTCCCTACTCACGTTGGCCGGCCTCTCGGCAACGACTAGGGGTGGAACTTCTAAAGTAGGCACCGCAAAGCCGTTGCCGAGAAGATGGTCGACGCCCTCCACTGGCAATTTCTCAACGATCCCAGCATCTAAGTCCTTAATCACACCATCAATTTCCAGCTCCACACGAACCAACGGGTATGACCTGGCCACATTAATACCCTGAACAACAACCACCCGTGCCGCATTAATTGGTCGCCCCGTGAAATTCTTCAAAAGTGTCTGTGAAGCTCCAGTATCACGCAAAACTTCCACCTTATGCTGGAAACCCGCCCAAGTTACCCTACCGGTCCCTCTATGGGCGCAAAAGACATCACGGACAGGGGACGAGCCTTCCTGAGTCTTATACATAGCCTGTGACCCTGCCGCTGGCAAACTACCCTGGGTAAATCCAGACGACATTTCAGCCACACCTATGCTGCGCACCAAAGACACGGCTGCAGTTGGCAGCTTACTAGGACAAGATTTTGCATAATGCCCCTTCTTTCTACAATGAAAACATTCCACTTCCCCTATCGGTCTCTTCTGATAAGGGGCAGAGTTCTGACCCTTCTGTAATGGGACGGCTGTAGTCTTTGGTTCAGTCCTGGTATCTTGGCTTTTAAACTGAGGTTTATATCTATAGTGATTGTCCTGAGCTCGAGGGTTTGGAGTATCGCGCCCCTTGGGAACTGCATCAACACGCTTTACAGATTCACATCCCCTGATTAGCGACAACCTGAGGTCAGCCATCTCAGCTGCCTCTTGAAGAGTTCTTGGGTTCTTTTCTTTAATAGTTAAAGTCATTTCTGCACCAGTACACTTATAAAACTGCTCGAGCAGAAACAGCTCAGTCAACTGTTTTGCCGTCTCAGCTTTCTCAGAACGTGTCCAGTTTTTAAGTGCATCTTTTAAGTCCCGGGCATGTTCAAGAAAGGTCGCCTCCCTAGTCTTTGTAACACCCCGAAACTTCAATCGATATGTTTCCGGTTGCAACTCGTATGCCCGTAGGACAGCTCTCTTCAATTCTGGGTAGTCAATGCAAGACTCTAAAGGCATTGCATCATAAGCCTTCAGACCCTTACCCGTAAGTCTTGAGGAGACTAGAGCTGCCCACTTCTCTTCAGGCCAATTATGCTCCCTACACTTCTTCTCAAAACGATTACAAAATTCTGTGACTTCAGTTTCACTAAATACCGGCACCAATTTGACTAAGTGGACTTAAGTGGACTTAAATACAGCATCCAGCAATTTACAGGCTTTGAACTATCTCACTTAGGCCTAACCCTTTTTACTACCACATACCCTTCTTAAAGGGGGGGGGGGGGGGGCGACTTGCTTTTCTTCTCTATTTTTCTATTTTTCTCTGGCTGGTAGCCGTTCGGCCCCATTCAGCTTACAGTTTTAAGACGTTTATTCCCATCCAGGTGTCTATTTTTTCCTGGGGAGCGATAGCGAGCCAGCATTATATGGATACATTTGGCTTTGCCGGAGACATTTTTCTATCGAACAATGTACAAATTTAGCGTGTTGTCAAAAAACATCTTTAAGAAATCGACACCTGGATTTGGATAAACGTTTTTAATCAGTCGGCTGAATGCGGATGAGTGGATACAACCCAGAGAGAGAGAAGGATAGAGAGAGAGAGAAAACAAAGAGAGGCGGGCCTCCTTAATCTGCATAAAATCAGATAAATAATATAGCTAGAATTATCTTTAAAAAAACGTCGCTGGTACAGAAGGGGTCAATATTGGCAGTTGACGTCCGTCTCGTACAGTTGCCGTCTTTATTACCTTGGGAACTCTTCTGATGGCCTAGTTACTGCCTTTATTTCCAGTCTTTATTATTGTGTGTGTAGAGACAGTACCGGTATACATACCTGTACCAGTATATACAAATATAGGAGAGACACTGTGGGATGGGTTCAATAAATGGCTGTTTAGGCGACAAGACACAATATTTGACGGAATATATGATAAAAAGAATAGACGATAATTGAAACTATAATATAGACGGTATATAATAGACATATATATATATATACATATATATATTTATATATATATATATATATATATATATATATATATATATATATATATATATATATATATATATAAATATATAATTATATACATAT